>AWOL01S0002550.1:0-34238 GCA_000715115.1 Nicotiana otophora | reverse complement strand
AGACGTGTATAAGAGACAGTAGCAGCCCCGTTGACCAGATTGACCCAGAAGGGTGCCCCGTTCAGGTGGTCAGACGAGTGTGAAGCGAGCTTTCAGAAGCTCAAGATAGCTTTGACTACGACACCGGTATTGGTGTTACCCACAGGTTCAGGATCTTAGACAGTATATTGTAACGCATCTCGCATTAGTCTGGGTGCGGTATTGATATAGGGTGGAAAGGTTATTGCATATGCTTCACGGCAGCTGAAGGTTCACGGGAAAAATTACCATGTTCATGATCTAGAGCTGGCAGCCATTGTTCACGCGCTGAAGATTTGGAGACACTATCTTTACGGCGTGCCATGTGAGGTATTCACTGATCATCGGAGCTTGCAGTATTTGTTCAAGCAGAAGGAACTCAATTTGAGGCAGAGGAGGTGGCTGGAGCAATTGAAAGACTATGATATCACCATATTGTATCATCCCGGGAAGGACAATGTGGTGGCTGATGCTTTGAGTAGAAAGTTAGTCAGTATGGGTAGCTTTGCATATATTCCAGTTGGTGAGAGACCGCTTGCATTGGATGTTCAGGCCTTGGCCAACCAGTTCGTGAGGTTAGATGTTTCTGAGCCCAACCGTGTTCTAGCTTGTACAGTTACTCGGTCTTCTTTATTTGAGCGCATCAGAGATCGGCAGAATAACAATCCTCATTTACTTGTCCTTAGAGACACAGTGCGGCACGATGATGCCAAGCAGGTTACTGTTGGAGATGACGGAGTTTTGAGGATGCAGGGTCATATTTGTGTGCCTAATGTGGATGGACTTCGTGAATTAATCCTTGAGGAGTCCCATAGTTCTCGGTATTCTATTCATCCGGGCGCCGCCAAGATGTATCAAGACTTGAGGCAGCATTATTAGTGGAGGCGAATGAAGAAGGACATAGTTGCCTATGTAGCTCTGTGCCTAAATTGCCAGCAGGTAAAGTGTGAGCATCAGAGACCTGGTGGTTTACTCCAGAGGTTAGATATTCCTGAGTGGAAGTGGGAGCGTATCACTATGAACTTTGTTGTTGGACTCCCACGGACTCAGAGGAAGTTCGATGCAGTTTGGATCATTATGGATAGGCTGACTAAGTTAGTGCATTTCATTCCTGTGGCGGTTACCTATTCCTCGGAGCGATTGGCAGAGATTTATATTCGGGAGATCGTCTGTCTTCATGGTGTGCCCGTGTCTATCATTTCTGACCGAGGTACGTAGTTTACCTCGCATTTTTGGAGGGCAGTTCAGTGTGAGTTGGGTACGCGGGTTGAGTTGAGCATAACATTTCATCCTCAAACAGACGGGCAGTCCGAGCGTACTATTCAGATCTTGGAGGATATGCTCCGTGCCTGTGTTATTGACTTTGGAAGTTCTTGGGATCAGTTTTTGCCATTAGCTGAGTTTGCCTACAATAACAGCTACCAATCGAGCATTCATATGGCTCCCTATGAGGCATTATATGGTAGATGGTGTAAGTCGCCAGTTGGGTGGTTCGAGCAGGGAGAGGCTGGTTATTGGGTACAGATTTAGTTCAGGAGGCCTTGGACAAGGTCAAGATTATACAGGATCGACTTCGTACAGCTCAGTCCAGGCAAAAGCGTTATGCTGACCGTAAAGTTCGTGATATTGCATTCATGGTTGAAAAAAGAATATTTCTTCGGGTATCGCCCATGAAGGGTGTTATGAGATTTGGGAAGAAGGGCAAGTTGAGCCCTAGGTATATCGGGCCATTTGAGATCCTCGAGAGATTGGGGGAGGTAGCTTATCGACTTGCGTTGCCTCCAGGGTTATCCTCAGTTCATCCGGTATTTCATGTGTCTATGCTTTGAAAATATCATGGTGACTCGTCCCACGTGTTAGATTTCAGCTCTGTCCAGTTGGACAAGGATTTGACTTACGAGGAGGAGCCGGTGGCCATTCTAGACCGGCAGGTTCGTCAGTTGAGGTCAAAGAGTTACCCTTCAATTCGAGTACAGTAGAGAGGTCAGCCTAGTAAGGCAGCTACTTGGGAGTCCGAGTCTGATATGCGAAGTAGATATCCCTACCTTTTAACCAGCGCAGGTATTTTTCTATGTCCGTTCGAGGATGAACGGTTGTTTTAGATGTGGAGAATGTGATCACCCAAAAGGTCATCTTATGTTTTACAACTCGAATTTGTGCTCTTAAGCATTAAAATTATCATTTTTACCCTCTTCGATTTACGTGCGCAGTTCGGGCAGGTTTCTAGAAAGCTTTTATGTTGAAAACTAATGAAAATAAGAATTTTTACCTTAAAAATTGATTTTAGTTGATTTCGGTCAACATTTTTGGTAAACGGGCCCGTATCCGTATTTTGACGGTCCCCGTAGGTTCGTATCAAATTATGGGACCTGGGCGTATGCCCGGAATTGAATTCGGAGGTCCCTAGCTTGAGTTATGAATTTTTCATAAAAATTAAAAGCTTGAAAATTATTTATTTTTAAGAATTGATTGATATTTGGCATTGTTAGTATCCGGTCCGTATTTTAGTTCCGGAGCCCGGTACAGGTTCATTATGATATTTAAGACATGCATGTGAAATTTGGTGAGAAATGGAGTTGATTTGACGTGATTCAGACGTTCAGATGATGAAATAAAATTTTTACAAGTGTTCTTTAGAATCTCATTTGATTTGGTACTAAATTCGTAGTTCTAGGTGTTATTTTGGCGATTTGATCACGCGAGCAAGTTCGTATGATGTTTTTAGACTTGTGGGCAAGTTTGGTTTGGAGCCCCGATGGCTCGGGTGATTTTTGGATATGCTACATAGTGATTTGGACTTAGAAGAATAACTGGTGTGCTTCAGCTGTGTTGCAGGCCTCAGACCTCGCAAATGCGAGGTCAGGGTTGGCATTTGCGATCACAGTTGAGGTCGCATTTGCGAAGTTCTCATCGCAAATGTGAAGAGAAGCTGGGCCAGCCTGTGTTCGCAATTGCGAACTTTTCTTCGCATTTGCGAAGGGAGTCTAGGAGGGGTATGGATCGCAAATGCGATCTTTTGTCCACATTTGCGAGGTCAGTAATCGCAATTGCGAGACTTTCCTCGCATTTGCGAAGGGCAGCAGGATTGTGAAGGCTTAGCAATTGCGATAGCCCCTTCGCAATTGCGAAGCTCAGGTCGCAAATGCGACGTCTGCAGCTGAACAAAATGACTTTTGGACGGGAATTTTCATTCATTTCCCAAATTTTCAAGACCTAAAACACAAGAGGCGATTTTCCAAAGACCATCTCTTCCCTAAATCATAGGTAAGTGATTCTAAACTGGTTTCTTTCAATCTTTCATTACATTTTACAAGATTCCAACTAAAAATCTAAGGTTTTCCTTGTAGAATTAGGGGCTTTGGGTAGAAACTAGGGATTTCGAAAATTTGGGGATTTAGACCTCAATTTGAGGTCGGATTCCAAAACTAATTACATATTCGGGCTCGGGAGTGAATGGGTAAAAAGATTTTGGTCCGAACCTCGGATTTTGACCAAGCAGGCCCGGGGTTGATTTTTCGACTTTTTGGAAGAAAAATTAGAATCTTTAATTTATACAATATAATTGATTCCTTTAGCAATATTTGAAATTATTGAGTCATTTTTTGAATAGATACGAGTGGTTTGGAGGTGAATTCCAAAGGAAAAGCTGTGATTGAGAATTAAGTGGCATTCAGAGTGAGGTAAGTGTTGTGTCTAACCCTGACTTGAGGGAATTAGGAACCTTAGATTATTTGCTAAGTGAAATTCATGTTAGCGGTGTATATGTGAGGTGACGAGTACCTATGCGCCGCCAATTTACCTGTGTTTCCATGTTTCTCTGTTTTCTGATATTGTTTCATTCCTATGCCAAATTGCTACGTGTTATACTAGTGTTGATCAAATTATCGTTCTTATCATATTTACGGGAGTTTTTGGTGATAATTGAGTTTTTATTTCAAGTTGAGATTGATATTATGGAACCAAATGTTGAAGTAAGGTTTGTATTTGTTATTCTATCTCCCTGTTATTATTTATGCATTGAATTATAGTAAGGGAGAGTGTTAATGCACGAAGGGTGATGTCATACCATATTGTGATTGTTAATGCACGAATGGTGATGCCGTGTCATATTGTGAGTGTTAAAGCACGAAGGGTGATGCCGTGATGTTTTTATTAATTTTATGGTGAGATTGAGAGTAAAAGCATGAAGGGTGATGCCGTGCATTTTGCTTACTGTATTCACTATTTCTATTAATTCCTGATATATTGACTGCTTCGGTGATCATTCAGTTGTGGTTCTTTATCTTGTATTCCCCTCAGTATGTTTCCCCTCCCGAAATTTCCTGTTTAGTTCTTCATTCCTGTTATTTTTGTATACACTGTTAAATTGTACAAGTTGATTTGTAGGTGCCTTGCCTTAGTCTCGTCACTACTTCGTCGAGGTTAGGCTCGACACTTACTAGTACATGGGGTCGGTTGTACTGATGCTGCACTATGCACTTTCTGTGCATATTTTGATACCGGCTCTGGTTGATCGAGATCTTGCTATTGATCCGCTATCCGGAGACTCAAGGTAGATCTGTCGGCATCCACAGACCTTGAAGTTCCCGTCTATCATTTCTGTTCTACTATTTCTTTTATTCAGACAGTTGTATTTCTTTGAGACTAATATTTGTAGTAAATTCTAGAATGCTTGTGAATTGTGACTCCAGATCCGGGTGGTAGTAATTAATACAGTTTTATGACATTTCGTATATATTATATTTTATTTTAGTTAATTATTGTTAATTATTGAATGAAAATAAGAAATTGGTAAATGATTCTCTAACGTTGGCTTGCCTAGCAAGTGAAATGTTAGGCGCCATCACGGTCCCGTCGGTGGGAAATTTTGGGTCGTGACACAAAAATCGCCCAAGCTTGGCTCCAATGGAAGATTTGAGATAAAATCAGCCAAAACCCGTTTCTTGCAACTTATACACTGCACAGGCGACCCTTCATCGCGAACGCGGCACCGCCCTCGCATTCGCGAAGCTCAGCAAGCCCAGACACGGAAATCCATCTTCGCGAACGCGGCAAGCCCCTCGCATTCGCGAAGCAAATCTGCCTTAGCCCCCTAGTTCCTCTATTAGAATGCGAGACAGGGCCCACGAATGCGAAACTTTACCAACTAGCCCTTCACGAACGCGTTTTCCCACTCGCGAACGTATAGAACAAAAAGGGCCCAGTCCAACTTCCTTCTTCGCGAACGCGTGATGGCATTCGCATTCGCGAAGAACAACACCAGCACCAGCAAACCAGCAGCAACAACTCAACCAAAAGTGGCCCGGAATCACCCTGAAAACACCCGAGACTCCCGGGACCGGGACCAATCATACCAACCAGTCCCATAACATAACACAAACTTGATCGAGGCCTCAAATCACATTAAACAACGTCAAATCTATAAGTTGCGCATCGATTCAAGCTTAATGAACCATTGAACTCCTAACTTCCACATTCGATGCCGAAACCTATTAAATCACGTCCGATTGACCTCTAATTTTGCACACAAGTCACATTTAACATTACGGACCTACTCCAAACGAACATCGATAACATTGAAATACACTTCAACCCAAATTTATGAAATTCTTCTAAAATGCCAACTTTCCACAATAGGTGCCGAAACGCTCCCGGACCATCCAAAACCCGATTCGGACATACGCCCAAGTCCAAAATTATCATATGAACCTGTTGGGACCTTCAAATCCCGATTCCGAGGTCGTTTACTCAAAAGTCAAACCTTAGTCAATTCCTCTAACTTAAAGCTTCCGAAATTATAATTTTCTTTCCAAATCAACTCCGAACTTCCCTAAATTTAAATTGCGATCACGTGTACAAGTCATAATACCTTAAGTGAAGTTACTCAAGGCCTCAAACCACCGAACGAAGCGCTAGAGCTCAAAACAACCGATCGGATCGTTATAGTCAATTGCTCTTTCTCTAACGGATTTTGAATGAGACAAAGTAATTATCCTAGAAAATTAAAACACTTAAAAGAATATTTTTACTACCTGCAATTCGATGTGACATTACCACATCTACCAACACACACATAATAAATACACACACGCAAACCACAAATATGATGCCATAATGCAGCTTGGTTTGTTGTTTCATCTCCATAATTCTCACATGGTTGAATGTATATGTACGAGTGTTTACATGGTAGTAGTAGTAGTAGTAATAATATATATCTCTAGATCACTACAACGTGGGGGATTTCCGGGAATCTTGTTTCCAAGTGTTTAGCAACTGAAACTACGTACTAAATACTAGTAACAAGATCATTCCCATTCTTTTTGTAGTTTTATAATGACAGTGATCTAGACGGATATATAATTCTTTGAAAGAGACATTAGCACTCATTTATATAGACTAGTCTTAGTGTACGTGCATGCGCGTGCATCCATTTTAATAAGTAAATTATTTGTATAAAGTCACATAAATATTAAGAGCAAGAACACGTAGCCTTTGAAGATTTAAAAGCTTTTCTGAATCTCTTTTGGAAAGCTATTTTCAAGTTATATTTTTTTCATTTTCAAGTTCATTCTAAAAAATACAACATGGTTAGTGCACTAACATGAAATAATTGTTTTCTTTCTGGCAAGAAAAATTCAAGTTGATCTATTTCTTTAATCAATTATAAGAAATACTATATGAATTGTTTTCATCAAATTAAAAGGAATAAGTTAATATTGCATTTCTGTCAAATTAAAAATGAATAATGTACCATTGTAAAAGTAGAATACAACAACTACATTTTGAACCATAAGTATTAGTTGATTTTAAAGTCTTAAATATTAAAATAAATTAAATGAAAATTTTATTAAATGGAAAATTAATTTCAAAGGTAAAGAGATCTATCAACATTTTGCGTTGGAGTTTTCTGCTTTTATAATTATTATAATAATAAGATTGATAGATATATAAAACTAAGAAAATATTGATACTTGAAAGAAAATAACAAATGTATTGACAAAACAAACGTCAGGGTAGGAGATGACTCATAATCTGTCCGATTATTGGACCATGGACTGATCCGACCTATATGTTTCTGGTAAGGACGTTTATCTAAAATAACAGAACATATTGATTTACTAATATTTAAATTACAAACCTAAATAGCATTATTTGTGCTAAAAGTCAATATAATTAATAGAACAAAAACATATAATTACCTTAAAATTTGTTAAAAAGAAATTCGTACAATTTATTACTACTAGTCTTAGAATACGCGCGTTGCGCGTGTACCCATCTCAAAGAATAATATTTTATTAAAAATTATGAAAAACATTTAAGCTCCTATGAGTATTTATTGTATGCTTTGTAAGTTTTACGCTTTATAACTAAAAATTCAAATATAAGCTTTCAAAGGATTAGCACGAGATACAATCACTACAAGAAATTCGGCAAAAACCGATCAAGGTCGACCGACTAACTTTGGTCGGTCAAAAGACCGGCCAAAACACCAACCAAAGTTGGTCGATTTTTCAAAATATTTTATTTTTTAATTTTATTTTACGAAACCGACAAACTTTGGTCGGTTTTCTTTGGCACAAAAATGCGAAAAACTATTTTTGAACCCCGCAAAATTTATTTTTCAAGAAACTGACCAACTTTGGCGGGTTTTTCAATTAAAATAAATAAAAATTAACACTAAAAAAATCTACCAAAATTGTCTGTTAATTCGGCCGGCCATTTTAAAAAACTGACCAACTTTGGTCGGTAATTTTATTTTTTAATAAAATCGACCAACTTTGGTCGGTTATTTTCGTGCGAAAATACAATTTAAGAGTATAAATCAAATAAAAGACAGTCTTAAAACAAAATGCACCAATGGTCTAGTAGTAGAATAGTATCCTGCCACAGTACAGACCCCGGTTCGATTCCCAGATGGTGAATCTTTTGATTACATAATTAAAAAATCGACCAACTTTGATCGGTTTTTTTTTTGCAATATTTATTTTTTGAATTTAATTGATCGACCAAAGTTGGTCGGAAATTACCGACCAACTTTGGTTGGTATGCTTTTCCGACCGCTAAAATACCGTTCACACGTAAATTATCGCATTTTGGACTGTTATTGGCCATTACCGACTAAAGTTGGTCGGTTTTTACCGGATTTTTAGTAGTGAATGTAACACGCATAAGACAACTTTAAATCCAAATTTCAAAGAAACTGTTAAATTTTATCTTTGAAATATTATATCTTAACATTTTTGAAGAATAAGTTAATAAAAGTTCAACAACAAATGATCTAAACGATTACTATCACATATTATCAAAGTTAGTTTATATGGTTAATATTCAAAAGCATTCAAGTCCAAAATTAAGAGCATTTTGTTTAATTAAATTAGTATATATCTATTTATTTTGATATTTATTTAATAAATAGATTTTTTTTTCTAAAATGGAATCTTCAGTTACATTCCATTATAAACTGTCTATAAATCTTAGATAATTTTAAAATTCTAAATATTAGGAAAAAATTATTATAAATAAAATCTTATTTGATTTTAAATTCTTAAATATTAGATGTTCTTATCTAGTTCAAATAAGAAAAAGTTTAATGGTCAATATATTAATTAATTTCCAAATTTAAAATATTAGAAAAATTAATTGCAATTACATTAGTATTACATTAATGCTTTTTTATTTTTAAACTTAATACATATAATATATACATATAAATATATTTGGTTCGGTTCGGTTCAATACTTTTTGATATTATTTAAAAATAAAAATATTATTCTAATTATTCTGTATTGTGTAGATTTATATCAATAGTATGATCTTATTAAGAAAAACCTAGTAATCGGTTTGAAATGTTTGTTTTAGAGAACCATTGATATCCTTACATAAAATCTAATGGGAACGTTTTGTTTATTTTTCGTAAAAACCAACTTGTGGTTTCTTACTTCTAAATAGTATTTTTGTTTTAGACAAAACAGGAAAAGAAAGAAACACACGGCATTATTTTGTTTCCTTAGAACTTTGCGAAAATCTCTCTTCTCTTGGCCTTGGAATTTTAGAATCGTTTTAACGTTTCTTACTGTAACGACCCTGTCACGATCCAATTTCTCCCGTAGGCCGTGATGCCATTTAACGTCGCCGCTAGGCAAGCCTACGATGAAGATACTACGTGATTTCTTCTTTTAAATAATTTTTAAGTAATTAAATCCCGTTTCTTTAGAAATTTGAGAAATAGAGAATCAAATGATTAAAATGAAAACAACTAAATGCAAGCATAAATATGTAAATACCCCAAAACTGTAAAGTTTACTAGAGTGTGTGCCAAGATCTGGTGTCACAAATGTATGAGAACTAGTAGAATATACAAAACTCTAACTACTGTCTGAAATAACATAGAAAGAAAATAAGTACAAAAGAAAGGCTCTAGGTGCAGCGGAACGACTCAGGATGCAGCTCACCACTAGGCCTCCAGGTAACGGGGGTGTGCGCCGGTATGTCCACCAGATGCACCTGCCTCAGATCCTACACGGTTAGTGCAGAAGTGTAGCGTGAGTACCTAAACAACATGTACCCAGTAAGTATCAAGTCTAACCTCCAAGAAGTAGTGACAAGGGGTCGACATCGACACTTACTATGGGGTATAAATAAAATGCGAAAAATCATAAATAAGCATGGATTATGTAAGCAATTTATACCACACAGTAACAAGCACTGAATAATAATTTCCTTCACTAACGATAACTTCGAATCAATTCTTGTCCTTTAAATAATAGTAACCGCTTCAGCCATAAATTAAGATCAAGTAAAAGTTAGGCTCCGAGTATTATCACGCACGATTTATGTCGAGGTTATACGGTCCGATCCAGAAATATACTGTACACTGTCGAGAGTCGAACGACACGAACCATATATGCATTTATTAATCTGCCGAGGCGAACGACCCGCTCCCACGAGAGTGATGGAAATTTACCTCGTTCGCGGAAATACTTGCAATGCGAATGAACATAGATTTCTCGAAGTTATTAAAAAATTCTTCCCCACACATAAGAAATTTAAACGGAAGACTTTAAATCTTAAAATACTTAATCACATCTCTAATTAAGATAATTAATATGCATGACTAACATAATAGAGCAAACAGGACATGGTGTAAGCCTAAGACTACCCGGATACCACATAGAATATAGCTACGCACGAACTCTCGTCACCTAGTGCTTACGTAGCTCCCCACACATACAATTCACAACCACAAATATACCTTAAGGAATGAGTTCCCTTTTACAAGGTTAGACAAGAGACTTACCTCGTCTCAAGGCTCACTTCCGATCCACAAATATGCTTTAAATCCTCAGTTCGTTGCCAAACGACCCGAAAGTAGTCAAATATTATATAAATTAATCAATACATGTATAAAATTTCATAATTTAACTATTAGAGTGATTACCAACACCAATTAAAGGATTCCTAAAATTTATTTCTAGGCCCACGTACTCGGATTCTGGATATTTTAGAAGATAAATATTACCCATAACCTCACGAACTCAAATATATAATTTTTACTCAATTCCTTAACCATTTTCGTGGTAAAATCTCATTTTTAGCAAAACCTAGATTTTTAATCTAAACCCATGATTTCACAAATTTTACATGTTAAATTTACCCATAATCTATGTATTTAACTCACACTAGATAAAAATTGCTTACCTCAAATAGCTAGTGAAAATTCCTCTCTAACCAGCTCCAAAATAGCCCCAAGAAGTGCAATAAATGAAACCCAAATGCTCAACCCCGACTTAAATGGGGTTCTGCTTTTAGCGTTTTTCGCACCTGCGGTGCCTCGGCCGTATTTGCGGTATCGCACCTGCGGTTCTAGGTCCGCTTCTGCAGAGTTCCTCAAGTCCAGCAAGGACCGCTTCTGCAAATGGGATTTCCGCTTCTGCAGCGAGCGTGCCGCTCCTGCGTCCTCCCCAATCTCACCTGCGCGTTCGCAGGTGCGCACGAAAACCTAAATCTGCGGTCCATGGCCAAACGTTACAAATATACTTTTGCAACCCAACCTACACATCTGCGGGCTCGCACCTGCAGCCCAAAGCTCGCAGGTGTGGGCACACCAGAACTGGTGCACTAGCAGCCCTTTTAAGTCTTAACTCAATTCACATATCGTCTGAATGGCATCCTGGGCCCCCGAGGCCCCGTTCGAACGTACCAACAAGTTTGAAATCATAAAAGGAACTCGCTCGAACCCTCAGAACGCATAAAACAATATTAAAACTAATAATCACACCTCAAACCAAATTGAATCAACTTAGGAACTTCAAGTTCTTCAATTTACTCTGAGCGCGCCGAAACATACTTAAACTACTCGGACTGACACCAAATTTTGCGCGCAAGTCTTAAATCACTATACGGAACTACTCCCGGGCTTGAAATTCCAAATGGACCTCGATAACATCAAAACCTACTCAAAACCAAATTTAAAGAACTTTAAAATCTTCAAATAGTCAACTTTCACCATTAAGCGTCGAAACACTCCCGGGTCATCCCAAACCCGATTCGAACATACGCCCAAGTTCAAAATCATCATACATACCTATTAGGGCCATCAAATCCTGATTCTGAGGTCCTTTACTCAAAATGTTGACCGAAGTCAAACGTAGCCTTTTAAAGCCAAACTAAGGAACCAAGTATTCCGATTTCAACCCGAACCCTTTCAAATCCCGAACTAACCATTCCTGCAAGTCATAAAATATTAAAAGCACATATGGGGAGTCTTATTTAGAGGAATGGGTATCTATAAGGTAAAACGACTAGTCGGGTCGCTACATTATCCACCTCTTAAATAAACGTCCTCCCTCGAACGGGTCTAGAATCATACCTGGAGTGCTGAACAAGTGTGGATATCTACTCCGCATGTCCTCCTCGGCCTCGCAAGTCGCCTCCTCGACTGGTTGGCCCTTTCACTGAACCTTTACAGAAGAAATCTTCTTGGACCTCAACTGGAAAACCTTCCAATCAACAATGACAACTGGCTCCTCCTCATAACCCATGCTCTCATCTAACTGAACTGTGTTGTAGTCTAACACATGAGACCTGTCGGCATGATACCTCCTGAGTATAGACACGTGGAAAATCGGATGAACTCTAGATAGACTTGGAGGCAAATCAAGCTCATAAGCGACCTCCCCAACTCGTCTCAACACCTCTAATAGGCCTATAAACCTTGGGCTCAACTTGTCCTTATTCCCAAACCTCATGTTTCCCTTTATCGGCGAGACGTTCAAGAAAACCTTCTCGCCTACCATAAATGATAAATCATGTGCCTTTTGATCAGCGTAACTCTTCTGTTTGGACTGTGTTGTGCGAAGTTACTCCTGAATCAACTTTACCTTTTCCTAGGCTTCTTTCACCAAATCAATACCATATAACTTAGTATCGCCGGGCTCAAACCATCCGATGGGAGAACGACATCGCCGACAATATAAAGCCTCAAATTGAGCCATCTCGATGTTGGAATGATAACTGTTATTGTAAGCAAACTCGGCCAAAGCAAAGAATCGGTCCCACTGCACTCCAAAGTTAATCACACATGCTCTGAGCATGTCCTCCAAGATCTGAACTATCCGCTCCGACTGCCCATCGGTCTGCGGATGAAAAGCTGTGCTGAGCTCTACCCGGGTCCCCAACTCACTCTGTACTTCTCTCCAAAAATATGAAGTAAACCGAGGGCCTCTATCTAATATGGTTGAAATAGGCACAACATGCAACCAAACTATCTCCTAAATATAAATATGGACCAACCTCTCTGAAGTATACGTGGTCACAACAGGAATGAAGTGTGCCGACTTGGTCAACCTGTCTACAATGACCCAAACTACGTCAAACTTTTGCAAGGCCGCGACAACCCAACTACGAAGTCCATAGTAATGCGCTCCCACTTCCACTCAGGTATAGTCATCTGTTGGAGTAGGCCACCTGGCCTCTGATGCTCATACTTGACCTGCTGGCAATTTAGATTTCTCATGACATACTCAACTATGTCCTTCTTCATCCGCCGCCACCAATAATGGTGCCTCAGGTCACGATACATCTTCGTAGCACCTGGATGAATAGAATACTGAGAGTTGTGTGCCTCCTCTGGGATCTTCTCCGTCAAGCCAACAACATTAGGAACACATAGGTGACCCTGGAGCAGAACACCATCCTCACCGAGAGTAACCTCCTTGGCACCACCATGTAGTGCCGTCTCTCTGAGAACCAACAAGTGTGGGTCATCAAACTGGTGAGCCTTGATCTGCTTGAATATTGAAGACTGGGCGACGACACATGCAAGAACTTGGCTGGGCTCTGAAATATCTAACCTCACAAGTCTATTAGCCAAGGACTGAATGTCCAAAGCTAGTGGCCTTCCTCCACTGAAATGAATGCCAAACTACCCATACTCTCCGCCTTTCTACTCAAGGAATCTGCAAATACATTTGCCTTGCCCGGATGATAAAGGATGGTAATATCATAATCCTTCAGTAACTCAAGCCACCTACGCTGCCTCAAATTGAGATCCATCTGCTTGAACAAATGCTGTAGGCTGCGATGATCGGTGTAAACCTCACAGGACACCCCATAAAGATAATTCTTCCAGATCTTAAAAGCATGAAAAATCATGGCCAACTCCAAATCGTGTACATGGTAATTGTTCTCATGGGGCTTCAGTTGACGTGAAGCATATGCAATAACTCGCCCCTCCTGCATCAATACGCATCCCAAACCAAAGCGCGAAGCATCGCAATACACAATATACATCCCTGAACCGGAAGGCAACACTAACACCGGTGCTGAAGTCAATGCGGTCTTGAGCTTCTGAAATCTCACCTCACAATCATCGGACCATCGGAACGGAGCACCCTTCTGGGTCAATCTAGTTAAAGGTGCTGCAATAGATGCGAAGCCCTCCACAAACCAGTGATAATAACCTGCTAACCTTAGGAAGCTCCTGATCTTGGTCGTTGTGGTGGGACGAGGCCAACTCTGAACTGCTTTAATTTTCTTGGGATCAACCTCAATACCCTCGCCCGATACAACATGTCCCAAGAATGCTACAGAATCTATCCAAAACTCACACTTGGAGAACTTAGCATATAACTTCTGTTCCTGCAAGGTCTGGAGTACCACTCTCAGATGCTGCTCGTGCTCCTCCATGCTACGCGAGTAGATCAAAATGTCATCAGTGAAGACAATGACAAACAAATGAATATACGGCCTGAACACCCTATTCATCAAATCCATAAATGCCGCCGGGGTGTTAGTTAAGCCAAAAGACATTACCAAAAACTCATAATGGCCATATCTAGTCCGGAAAGCAGTCTTCGGAACATCTGAATCCCGAGTTTAACTGATGGTACTCCTATCTCAAGTCGATCTTAGAAAACACTCCAGCACCCTGCATTTGGTCAAACAAGTCATCAATACGCGGCAAAAGGTACTTGTTCTTAATGGTAACCTTGTTCAACTGGAGGTAATCAATGCACATCTGTATATTCCCATCTTTTATTTTCACAAATAACACCGGTGCACCCCACAGCGATACAGTCGGTCTGACAAACCCCTTTGCTAGCAACTCCTCAATTTGTTCCTTCAACTCATTCAGAGCCATACGGTACAGTGGGATAGATATAGGCTGGGTACCTGGAGCCAAATCAATACAAAAATCAATATCACCATCTAGTGGCATGCCTGGAGGATCAGAAGGGAATACATCGGTAAACTCCCGGACTATGGGCACTAAATAAATCGTCGGAGTCCCTGCAATAGTATCCCAAACATAGGATAGATAAGACAAGCACCCCTTCTCGACCATGTGTCGAGCCTTCAGAAAAGAGATAACCCGACTAGGTGTACTGATAGACGAACCCTTCCACTCCAATCTAGGCAAATCTGGCATCGCCAAGGTAACAGTCTTGGCATGGAAATCAATGATGGCGTGATATAGAGATAACCAATCCATGCCCAGGATGACCTCAAAGTCGTTCATATCGAGCGATAGAAGATCCGCTCTAGTCTCATAACCACATAATGTAAAAATTGCAAGACCGGTAGATCGGATCCACAACAACAGAATCGCCCACTAGTGTGGACACATAAATAAGAGTACCAAAAGACTCCCGAGCAACACACAGGAAATAAGAAGACAGAGATGAAACATATGAATAGGTAGGCCCTGGATTAAATAGTACCAAAACATCCCTACCTCAGATAGAAATAATACTTGTGATCACGAAATCTGAGGCTACTGCATCTGGTCTGGCTAGAAAAGCATAGAATCTAGCTGGAGTGCCACCTGACTGGCCTCCTCCTGTCTGACCTCTACTTCTAGGACGACCCCTACCCACCTGTACTTGCCTCTATATGGCCGGATGGCCGGATGGCTGGTGGGGCGGCTGGTGTGGTAATTATAGGTTGGTGTCCCGGCTGAACTGCCTTGCCCCGAAGTCTGGGACAAAACCTCTTCATGTGGCTAGGATCCCCACACTCATAACAACCTCTCGGAATGGCGGACAACTGACCGGAAGCCTGACCCTGATGGCCTAAATACCCACTGGAGGAACCCTAAATAGCTGGTGGCCGGTAGGAACTCTCTGGCATAGCATTGAAGTAGGGCCGCACTGGAGCACCCGGAGGATATGGCGGTGCTAGATATGTGGGCCTGCTTAGACTGACCCCTCACGAACTGACCCCTGCCCCCAGCTGGGGCTCCACTGAACTCTCCAGAATATTAGAACTGCTTATCCCTCATAGCATGCTCCCGAGCATACTAACGTGCACCCTCGATCCTTCGAGCTATCTTTACAACTAGCTCGTAAGAAGTCCCCATCTCAACCTCTCGGGCCATAGTGGCCTGTCTAGAAGAGTGCAACCCTGCAACAAACCTTCGCACTCTCTCTGCATCAGTCAGAAGTATCATAAGTGCATGGCGAGACAACTCAAAGAATCTCGCCTCATAATAGGTCACTGACATCTTGCCCTGCTGGAGCTGCTCGAACTGAAACTACAACTCTTCCCTCTGAGAGGGTGGAATATATTTGTCCAAAAAGGTACGTGTGAGCTGGTCCCAAGTCATGGGAGGAGAACCTGCTGGCCTTCCAAGAAGATAATACTTCCACCATCTACGGGCCCTGCCCTCCAGCTGGAAAGTAGTAAAATCCACCCCATGGGACTCTAATATCCTCATGTTGTGCAGTCTGTCCCTGTACCGGTCAATAAAGTCCTGGGGGTCCTCATGTCGTTCACCTCCAAAGACATGAGGCTGTAGTCGAGTCCAGTTGTCCAATAGCCTATGCGGATCGCCAACTGCAGTTGGTATGGGCTCAGGTATGGCTGCTGCAATTGGCTGAGCTCTGCTCATGGGCAGTGTGCCCGAGGTCTGATATACGACAGCTGGATGCCCTAGAGCCTGAGCGGTAGGGGTCTGTGCTCCCCCTCTCGCCTGAGATGTGGAAGGGACTGCTGGAATAAACCAGCATCAGTCATAGAATCCATGAACCGTAGCATACAGCCCATGACCTCCTAGAATCCCGGTGCGGACATGAAATCCACCGGGGCTGGTCCTGCTGCAGGCACCTCGCTCTACTCCTCAATTATGTGATCCTCTACTGGATACACTGGTGGTGTAGCTGGAGCAACTCTATGACGCCCTCGTCCTCTACCACGAACTGGAGACCTCCCTCGGCCTCTAGCAACAGGGGGAGCAACTCCTCCAGGGTCTGGAATATCCGCTACACGCGTTCTCACTATCTGTGAGAGAATAAGAGAAAGATACTTTGTATCACATCAACTACACGATATGAGATGAAGAAAGAGTAGTTTCCTAACACCCTATAGTCTCTCAAAATAAGTACGGACGTCTCCGCACCGATCCACAAGACTCTATTAGGCCTGCTCAAAACTTGTGAGACCTACGTGAACCTAGTGATGTGATACTATTTTGTCACGACCCAATTTCTCCCATAGGCCATGATGGCACCTAACATCACCGCTAGGCAAGCCTACGATGGAGATACTACGTGATTCCTTCTTTTAAAAAATTTCCAAGTAATTAAATCCCATTTGTTTTGAAATTTTAAGAAATAGAGAGTCAAATGATTAAAATGAAAACAATTGAATGCAAGCATAAATATGTAAATACCCCAAAAACGTAAAGTCTACTAGAGTGTGTGCCAAGATCTAGTGTCACAAGTGTATGACCACTAGTAGAATATACAAAACTCTAACTACTGTCTCAAATAACATAGACAGAAAGTAAGTTCAAAAGAAAGGCTCTAGGTGCTGCGGAACAACTCAGGACGCAGCTCACCACTAGGCCTCTGGGTAATGGGGGTGTGCGATGGTATGTCCACCAGATGCACCTGCCTCAGATCTTGCACGGTTAGTGCAAAACTGTAGTGTGAGTACATAAATAACATGTACCCAGTAAGTATCAAGTCTAACCTCGAAGAAGTAGTGACAAGGAGTCGACATAGACACTAAAATGCGAAAATCATAAATAAGCATGGATTATGTAAGCAATTTATACCACACAGTAACAAGTAGTGAAAAATAATTTCCTTCACTAACGATAACTTCGAATCAATTCCTGTCCTTTAAATAATAGTAACCTCTTCAGCCATAAATTAAGATCAAGTAAAAGTTAGGCTCCGAGTATT
Source organism: Nicotiana otophora (assembly GCA_000715115.1). Lineage (NCBI taxonomy): Eukaryota > Viridiplantae > Streptophyta > Magnoliopsida > Solanales > Solanaceae > Nicotiana > Nicotiana otophora. Next base: position 16,533 of record AWOL01S0002550.1, on the reverse strand, counting down.
ACCACGCACGATTTATGCCGAGGTCGTATGGCCCGATCCAGAAATATATTGTGCACTGCCGAGGGTCGAACGGCACGATTCATAGATGTATCTATTAACCTATCGAGGCAACCAACCCGCTCCCATGAGAGTAGTGGAAATTTACCTCGCTCACGGAAATACTTGCGACTCGAGTGAACATAGAGTTCTCTTAGTTATTATAACATTCTTCCCCATACATAAGAAATTCAAACGAGAGACTTTAAATCTTAAAATGCTTAATCATAGCTCTAATTAAGACAACTAATATGCATAACTAATATAATAGAGCAAACAGGGCATGGTGTAAGCCTAAGACTACCCGAATATCACATAAAATATAGCTACGCACGGGCTCTCTCCACCTAGTGCGTACGTAGCTCCCCACACATATAATTCATAACCACAAATACACCTAAAGGGATGAGTTCTCTCGTATAAGGTTAGACAATAGACTTACCTCGTCTCAAGGCTCATTTCCGATCCACAAATATGCTTTAAATCCTCAACTCGTTGCCAAACGACCCGAAACTAGTCAAATGTTATATAAATTAATCAATACATGTACAAAAGTTCATAATTTAACTATTAGAGTGATTACCCAACCCCAATTAAAGGATTTCTAAAATTCACTCCCCGGGCCCACGTGCCCGGATTCTGGGAATTTTCGAAGATAAATGTTACCCATAACCTCACGAACTCAAATATATAATTTTCACTCAATTCTATAACCATTTTCATGGTTAAATCCCATTTTTATCAAAACCTAGGTTTTTCATCTAAACATATGATTTCACAAATTTTACATGTTAAATCTACCCATAATCTATGAATTTAAATCACATTAGATAGAAATTGCTTACCTCAAATAGCTAGTGAAAATCCCTATCTAACCAGCTCCAAAATCGCCCCAAGAACCTACTCCAAACCAAATTTAAAGAACTTTAAATCCTTTAAATAGTCAACTTTCATTATTAAGCGTCGAAACGCTCCTAGGTCGTCCAAAACCCAATTCGAACATACACTCAAGTCCAAAATTATTATATGAACCTATTAGGGCCGTCAAATCCCAATTTCGAGGTCGTTTACTCAAAACGTTGACCGAAGTCAAACTTAGCCTTTTAAAGCCAAACTAAGGAACCAAGTATTTCGATTTCAACCCGAACCCTTCCAAATATCGAACTAACCATCCCTGCAAGTCATAAAATAGTAAAAGCACATACAGAGAGTTTTATTTAGGGGAACGAGGATCTATAAGGCAAAACGACTGGTCGGGTCGTTATAGACCCGATTAGTCATTTTGATTTCTAGCATGTCGTTCAGCGGTTCGAGGCCTTGAGTACCTTCACTTCAGGTATTATGACTTGTACGCATGGTCGGAGTTGAATTTTGGGAAGTTCAAAGTTAATTTCGAAAGAAAAATTTTAATTTCGGAAGCTTTAAGTTAGAAAACTAGACTAAGGTTTGACTTTTGAGCAAAAGACCTCAGAATTGGGATTTGAAGGTTCCAATAGGTTCGCATGATGATTTTGGACTTGGGCGTATGTTCGGGATGAGTATTGGACCACCCGAGAGCATTTCAGTGCCCATTAAGGAAGGCTGGCATTTTGGAAGTTTAGGAAATTCTTAAGTTCGATTTGAAATGAATTGTGGTGTTATCGATGTCCGTTTGGAGTTCTGAGCCTTGGAATAGGTTCGTATCGTGATTTGTGACTTGCACGTAATGTTTGGAGTCATTATGAGATATTTGAGTGTAATTCGGACGCGTTCGGCGAAGTTTGAAGTTTGGAAAGTTGAAAGAAAGGTTTTGGCTGTGGATTTGTAATTTTGATATTGTTTAACATAATTCGAGGTTTCAACAAAATCCGTATCGTGTTATGGGATGTGTTGGTATGTTTGGACAGGGTCCAGGGGGCCTCGGGTGCGAATCAAATTGGAAACGGATCGAGTTTGGACTTGGAAGAACTGCTGAAGCTTAAGGCTTCTGGTGCGATCGCACCTGTGATCTCATCCAATTTCACACTGATAAGTGGGAATTTTGACTACTTATTTGCGCTTTTTGACTTTTGTTTTAGTTTAAAAATGTTTAAAGGTATTCCCAAAAACTGATGAAATATGCTTACTTGCAGGATTATTGGAAAATATGCCATTACGATGAAATCAAACTCAAGAGGAGTGCTTTTGAACAAGGACAAAAATAAAGCACAAAAAGTTAAAGTGCGGACCGCAGAATTCTGTGTGCGGCCGATAAACATGAAGAAGAATTAACAGAGCTGTAATGTAAGGTGTGGACCGCACAATAATTATGCGTCCGCAGAAGTCAAGGTTCAGAGAGTTCCAACTCTAAGCCCAACAAGAACTGCGGACCACACTATAATTGTGCAGCCGCAGAAATCAAATGTGCTGCCGCACCCAGAATTGTGCAGTCCGCAGAACTAAAGAAATATGGCCGCAGTGTAGAATTGCGTGGCTATAGAGCCAACTCCTGTCAAGAGCTGAAGCAAAGTGCGGACCGTACACAGAATTATGCGGCAGCAGAACCTCTGAAATGGCAATTTTGTCCGAAAATCCAGCTTTGTATAAATAAACTACTTTCACGAAATTAGGTGAAGTTTTGAATACAAGAAAGTTTGTAGCCATTTTTATTTACTCTTTTATGCAACTTTAGTTTATATTGTTGATTTTACATTGGATTTTCATCTATTTATCTTCAATATGAGTTTTATCATCTTTTCTTCTTTATTTTCTTCATTACCCACTATGAGTAGCTAAATTTTTAGCAAGGGTTGTGACCCAACCCTAGTGTGGGAGCCTAATGGATGTTTGATTTAGGGCTTGTTTATGGTTGGATGTGTATTATTTAGCCTAGTTCTTGTTATAATTGTTGAATCAATGATTGCAAACATTGGTTCAAGCCTATTTGACTTGGTCTATTCTTGAGAAAGAGAGACTTAGTCTAGGAAAACTTGGCTAACAAGAGTTTGGGATGAAATTAAGAGATTGATAGTCCCAATTAAAGGGTTAAACCTAGAGATAGTAAAACCAGACTTGAGCAATTTGTCAACTGTTTAGTTCAATACCCATTTGGACTTGAGAAAGCCAAATTGGGCAAAGCCACTCTCTTACCGAGAGGTATTGAGTGGGTATTTGAGTGTTGATTGCTATAATACACCCCGACCAACGAAACTCGCTCTAAAGCCCGCAGCTCATTAGGCAAACACCTAGGTCAAAGTCACAGCCCTAGACCATTTACATATTTGAAAAAACAATAACAAAAACATTCTTCTCTAGTTTCATATTTTTCAATTGCAATCCTTAGTATAATTTTAGGAGTAAAATCAAAACAAAGTATTTGGAAGTGAAACTTAGACAATTCACGTGCTTAGGCCAAATACATACCGCTAATCCCATCTACGCTCCCTGCGGATTTGATCCCAACTTCTAGTTGGGTATTATTATTACAATCGATCGCTCCACAACCCTAATTTGAGGTATTACTTGGGCGAGATCAATTTTTGGCGTAGTTGCCGGGGAGCATAAAAACGGATTTAGCTATATATTTGGTTTTGTGTGTGAATTGTCTTCTTTTACTTCCGTGTTACTTATCTGTTTGGTGAAACAACTGTAGGTGAAACAATGGCTCTCAACAACAATGATCCTCTCGAAAACATGTCTTTGGGGGATGTGGACGTGGAAGATGACCAAGTTGAAGAGGTTCCTCTTGAACCTCAAGCAAATAGACGAGGCCGACCGCCTCAAGACAACGTTCCCGTTCCACTCCCACCTCCACCAAGAGCGGCTCTACACCGGGTGTTGCCGAATGAAGGGTATGCAAGTGCCATAGTCCCACCTCCCATTAGAGCGGGCAACTCCAGATCACAAATGTTATGCTCACATTGCTAGAGTAACGGGAATTCTTTATTGGGGCTCCGAGTCAAAATGCATACAAACACTTAAAGGGGTTTGTGGATACTTGCTGGGGGAGTAAACAGACCAACGTCTTCGAGGATATTCTAAGGTTGAGGCTATTTCCCTTCTCTCTATGGGGGAAAGCCTTGGATTGGTTAGAAAGGTTGCCAAACCATTCCATACATACATGGGATGAATTGGCGGAGAAATTTATTTCCAACTTCTTTTCTCCCGGGCATATGGCTACTCTTAGAGACGAGATTCTAGCATTCAAACAAGAACCCAATGAGCCTTTGCATGAGATACGGGAGAGGTACCGAACTATGGTGAAAGAGTTCCCGAACAATGACATGACAGAGGCTATGATTCAACAAACTTTCTATAAGGAGATCAATACTACCAATCAATGCATGGTCAACCAACTTGACGATGGAAATTTCATGACAACACCATATGCTGAAGCTTGTGAGATCTTAGATGAAATGGCAGATACTTCATCGGCATGGCAAAGTAGAGCAAATATTCCTCAAGGTGATCCAAATGTGATTCACCTATATAAAGAATTGCATGATCATGGGCAAGCAATTGCCGAGTTGACCACTACAATGAATCAATTAGCCAAAGCTCAACTTCAACAAGTTCAAGGTCCTAAGCAAGTAAATGCAATGGAGGGTGTCAATATGATGGTAAACAAGAAAGGTCAAAAGGGTCAACAAGTGCAAAACCGTGCAGAACATATATGCAAGAAGATAGTGGATTTGACTAAGATGAATCTTACAATGAACAAGAGGAGGAAGTACAATATGTGAATAACTTAAAAGGGCAAAGAAACATCTCTCAAGGCTCGAATCAACAACAATGGTGATCTCAAGGTAATCAAGGGAATTAGAACTCAAACAACCAAGGCAATTGGAGTGGTGGTAACAACCAAGGTAATTGGAACAATAAAAACAATCAAAGAAATTGGAATGGTTAAAACAACCAAATCAATTGGGGTGGGAATAGTCAAGTATATTGGGGAGGAAACAACCAAGTGGGATGGAACAATAACCAAGGGAATCGGGGGTCGGGATTTCAAAGGCCCCCGATGTATCAACAACCAAGCAACCCACATTTTTATCCTTCCTATGGTCCTAGCTCTTCCAACAATGAGATGGGGCGAATTGAGAACATGTTCAAACAAATGATGGAGAAGAATGCCGACTCCGATGCTCAACTAGCCTCTCACAACACTACAATTCACTATTTGGAAGTTCAATTGGGGCAAATCTCGCAAGCTTTGAACACTCGTCCTAAGGGGGCACTACCAAGTGACACGGTGGTGAACCCAAAGGGTGGGAACAACACGGGACATGCCATGGCCGTGACTACAAGGAGTGGAAAAGGTGGGGATGCAACCACCTCAAGTCAAAGAAACATTGTGGATGATGAACAAGTGATTCAAGAAGATGAGATTCCAAAAAATTTAGTGCAAGCCAATGATGAAGTAAGAATTGATATTGATGAAAATGTAGAGGAGACTCAAGAGGAAGTGAACCCGTTTAGGGAGAACATTGTAGACATACCGGAACCGGTAGTGCCAAAGGCTAAGACACCAATACCAAGGCCTCCTCCTCTATACCCTCAAAGTCTTGCCAAGAAAAATGGCGAGAACCAAGTCAAGAAGTTCATTGACATGATGAAAAGCCTATCTATTAATGTGCCATTGGTTGAGGCTTTGGAGAAAATGCCCAGTTATGCAAAGTTCATGAAGGAATTGGTGACAAAGAAGAGGTTGATGAATTGTGAGACTATAAAGATGACACATCAAGTGAGTACAATTGTGCACTCAATGGCTCCTAAATTGGAAGATCCTGGCACTTTCACAATACCTTATACTATTGGAAGCGCCAACTTTGCAAAAGCTCTTTGTGATCTTGGGGCAAGTATCAATTTGATGCTATATTCGATTTTTAAGACTTTGGGAATTGGTAAACCAAGACCCACATCTATGAGGTTACAAATGGCGGATCGTATTATTAAGAGACCATTTGGTATTATTGATGATGTGTTGGTTCGTGTTGATAAATTCATCCTTTGTGATTCTTGATTGTGAAGTAGACTATGAGGTGCCTATTATTCTAGGGAGACCTTTCCTTGGTACGGGGAAGGCTCTTGTTGATATGGAAGCCGGTGAGATCACCTTCCGGGCGGGTGATGAGAAGGTGATTTTCCATGTGTGCAAATCTTTGAGACAACCAAATAGCAATGAAGTTTGTTCGTTTGTGGACTTGGTGACCAATGTGATTATTGATGATACTAGTGCCATGATGAATGTGGATGATACTTTAGATGCCGTTTTGCTCAACCTTGATGATGATGAGAAGGATATGTATGTGGAATGTGTGAATGAATTGCAAGGAATGAGGTCTTATATTTATGAACCCCGCAAATTGTCCTTTGTTCTTGAAAATCGGAAGACTCCTCCAACAAAGCCCTTAATCGAGGAGCCTCCCACTTTAGACTTAGAGCCATTTCCTCCACATCTCAGGTATGAATTCCTTGGCCCTTGTTCTACTTTATCGGTTATTCTTTCTTCTTATTTGACTAATGTGTAGGTAGACTCCATATTGGCGGTGCTACAAAAGAGGAAGAAAGCTATCGAATGGACATTGGCGGATATTTGGGGTATAAGCCCCGCCTTTTGCATGCACGGGATTATTTTGGAGGAGGATTCCAAACCCTCTGTTGAACATCAAAGAAGACTAAATTAAGCAATGCAAGAGGTGGTCAAAAAGGAGATCATAAAGTGGTTGAATGTTAGGGTTGTTTACCCCATTTCCGATAGTTCGTGGACCTCTCGGGTGCAATATGTCCCAAAGAAAGAGGGCATGACAGCGGTCACCAATGACAGTGTGTATGGACTATCGCAAGCTCAACAAAGTCACAAGGAAGGATCATTTCCCACTTCCCTTCCTTGATCAAATGCTTGATAGGTTGGCCGGTCGTGCTTTCTATTGTTTCCTCGATGGGTATTTCGGCTACAATCAAATTCTTATTGCTCCGGAGGATCAAGAGAAGACTACTTTCACATGTCCCTATGGTACTTTCGCATTCTCGCGGATGCCATTTCGTTTATGCAATGCACCAGTGACTTTTCAACGGTGTATGATGGCTATCTTCACGGACATGGTGGAGGATTTCCTTGAGGTCTTCATGGATGACTTTTCAGTGGTCGGGAAATATTTTGATGATTTCTTGAAAAATTTGGATAATGTCTTAGCACGTTGTGAAGAGACAAACTTGGTACTCAATTGGGAGAAATGTCACTTCATGGTCGAGGAAGGCATTGTCCTTGGACACAAAATTAAAAATAATGGTATTGAGGTCGACAAGGCCAAAATAGAGGTGATTTCTAAACTTCCACCCCCAACATCCGTGAAGGGAGTGAGGGGTTTCTTGGGTCATGCGGGGTTTTACCGCTGTTTCATCAAGGATGTTTTCAAAGTGGTGAACCCCTTGTGTAAACTATTTGAGAAAGATGCCAAATTCCATTTCCACGAGAATTGCATGAAGGCATTTGAATTGCTCAAGTACAAATTGACAACTACTCCTATTATCACTACACCGGATTGGAGCTTGCCTTTTGAGCTCATGTGTGACGTAAGTGATATGGTGGTCGGAACAGTTTTGGGGCAACGTATCAACAAAATCTTTCATCTGGTCTACTATGCTAGTAAGACCATGAACGATGCCCAAGTCAATTACACGGTGACCAAAAAAGAACTCCTTGCTATTGTTTTTGCAATGGAGAAGTTCCGCCCGTACTTGATGGGTACAAAGGTGATTGTCCACATGGATCACGCGGTGCTTCGGTACCTAATGATCAAGAAAGACTCAAAGGCACGATTAATGAGATGGGTGCTTTTATTGCAAGAGATCGATCTAGAAATCCAAGACCGCAAAGGCAGTGAAAACCAAGTGGCGGACCACTTGTCTTGCTTGGAGGAGGAGGGGAGGCCACATGACTAGCTTGAAATTAATAACTCCTTCTCCGACAAGTATCTTCTAGCCATTTAAATGACTAAGATGCCATGGTTCTTAGAAAATTATATTGTGAGTGGTATTGTACCGAATGAGTTCTTTTCAAACCAAAGGAAGAAACTCAAATGAGATTGCCTTGACTACTATTGGGATGAACCGTACCTCTTCCGTATTTGTACCGATGGTGTGATCCAAAGATGTGTGCCGGAGGAGGAACAAGTAGAAATTATTGATGCTTGCCACTCTTCACCATATGGTGGTCACCATGGTGGAGAAAGAATGGCGGCGAAAGTGTTGAGTTGTGGATTCTATTATCCTACTCTCTACAAGGATGCAAGTGATCTAGTCAAGCGTTGTGATGAATGTCAAAGGGCCGGTGGGATTTCTAAGAAAAATGAGATGCCCCTTACCACCATCTTGGAAATTGACATTTTTGATGTGTGAGGCATTGATTCCATGGGACCGTTCGTAAGCTCTTGTGGGAACACCTACATTTTGATAGTTGTGGATTATGTATCAAAATGGGTTGAGGCAGCTGCTATACCCAACAACAAAGCTAGAAGTGTGGTGGCATTTTTGAAAATGAACATCTTCACAAGGTTTGGTATTCCAAGGGCCATTATAAGTGACAGGGGATCACACTTTTGCAACAAAGCTATTGATACCTTACTCACCAAGTATGGTGTCACTCATAAAGTCACGACCCCCTATCACCCTCAAGCAAACGGAGAAGTGGAAGTCTCCAACTGGGAGATCAAGAGTATTTTGTCAAAGACAGTGAATGCCAACGGGACGGATTGGTCGAAGAAACTTGATGATGCTCTATGGTCCTATAGGATGGATTACAAAACATCGATTGGGATGTCTCCATATCGCTTGGTGTTCGGAAAAGCTTTTCACCTTCCGGTGGAACTTGAGCACAAGGCTATGTGGGCATTGAAGAAGCTAAATCTTGAGTGAAATGTCGCCGCCAACTTAAGGGTGGCACAATTGAATGAGCTTGATGAATTCCGGTACCATGCATATACAAGTTCTTCCTTATACAAGGAGAAGATGAAGTACCTCCATGACAAGTACACACGGAATAAGGAGTTCAAAGAAGGTGATCTTGTGTTATTGTTTAATTCTCGGTTACGGATGTTTCCAAGAAAGTTAAAGTGTAAATTGAGTGGCCTGTTTGAGGTTGTGAGTATGACACCCTTCGGTGCATTAGACTTGAAGAATAAAAATGATGAAGTATTTAGAGTCAATGGTCACCGGGTGAAGCATTATTTGGGAAAAGTTGATGATGGCCACGTCGTGGCATTGATTCATTTCAAGTGATTGATGGTAATCTACGTCGTGCCGCGACGTTAAATCATGCTCTTCTTGGGAGGCAACCCATGTTTCTTTTTATTTTTCTTTTTCTTCTTTTTTTAGATAGGTCTTGTTTTGTACTAACTGGTTTTGAAGTTTGTTGCAGGAATGAGTGTGATTTGCAGGAACTATGCTTTGGGAAAGTGGCTAAGTGTGAAAAACGTGCGGACCGCACATTTATTGTGTGGCTGCACATTTATTGTGCGGACCGCATAATTTTGATGGCCACAATAGAAAGGGATCTGCGGGCACAATTCTTGTTGCGGCCGCACAACTGGAGATCAGAAATTGCAAACTCTTTGAAGTTTGCATGTTAGAGAAATGGCCGATCTGCGGCAACATAAAAATCTGCGGCCGCACTCAGAAATGTACGGACCGCAGATCGTCAAAAAGGGTAATTGGTAACAGGTAAGGAGTGCGGACCGCACATAAAATTGTGTGGTCGCACTCAACTTAGCATTGTTTTTCGTAGTCGGTCAAACTATAAATAATAGCCCCCTCACACTAGTAAAACTTAACACACTCTAAACACTTAACACAAAGGCCAGCACAATGCACTTAAATTGATTCAAGCATCTCATACTAATTGCATCTTCCTTGATTCTTCCTTGCATCACTACATCACTAGTAGGTTCAATTCATCTTCAAAATTTTCAATTTTCTTAATTTTGTTCATAGTTAGTGTAGTTATTTTTAGGCCTAATGTCAAATTCATCATCATGTGTGCTTAAAATTGTGTGGGTAACTTCTTAGTTGCTAATTAGGGGATGGATAAACTGTGTATTATGTCTAAATTTTCACTACAGCGTCTAAATTGTGCTATATTGAAAAGCCCTAAGTTCATTGTCGTTGATGTTTAAATTGTGCGGTCCACAGATCTTTAGGCTAGGGAAAATATGTGAATTGATTGTGCGGACCGCACTCAAAATTGTGCGGTCCGCAGAAATGCAACCGCGGCCATAGAAAAGTGTGTGCGGCCGCAGATAAAGCAATTCTCTGACTTCAGAGAGTTGTCATTTTTGAAGTTTTAATGTGCGACCGCACCCAAAATTGTGCGGACCACACTTCAGATATGCAGCTGCACTTAAAATTGTGTGGACCGCAGAATCATCACTGCGTCCGCACTTTCAAATTGTGTGGTCCGCATAACCCCATCTGTGGCTGCACTAATCAATGTGCGGTCCGCACTTCCCCAAACCTGCAACATGTTTTTTTTCTGCAAATTTTATGCTTACCTGCACTTAACTATAACCGATTCCTGTTGCTATGTATTACAGACAATGGTTAGATCACGGGGACGAGGTGATACATCCAAGGGGAGGGGTGAACCCTCCCGAGGCCGAGGAAAGGGTACCCTATCACTCTCCATGCAAAAGGTAATCAGTAAGAAGGCAACAATAATCCGAGGTAGACAATCGGAGCCCTCCAAATCAAGTTCATATGCCCCATCTGGGGAAGCATCGGAGGCTGACTCAGTGCAAAGGTAGCCTGCTGTGCAATAACAGCCACAGTTGCCCCAGGATAAATACTGACTGAGAGATGAGCCTACCTCTTCTGAGAGTACTTCTAAGGAGTCGGAAGGGAACATCCAGGCATCGGAACCCTCATCTACTCATGCCCCAGCCTCACCAGTCACAGTTGATGATGATAATAATATTTCGGATGACGGTCGGGGGGGGGGGGGGGGGAAGGTGATACCAGAGTTGCAAGCCTGGAGAGGTCAAAGAAGAAGGAAGTTTGGGAAGATAGGTTTGTGAGCCTGACTGTATTCAATAGGTTCCGAGAGTGGTGGCCTGAGAGATCACTCACACTTGAGCATCAGTTTCTTTTAAAAGACTTGGATAGGCACAATCCCAATATGTTAAAACAATTTTGGGAAAGAAAAGGGTAGAAGTGGTTCACGAAAAGCGTATTGGATGCCAAGGAGCACTTAGTCCGGGAGTTCTACGCCAATGTGGTGCACATCAAGAAGGGAACTAAGGTGACTAAGGTGCGGAACTTGAAAGTACGATTTGATTAGAGCACCCTGAACACTTATTTGGGGTTCGAGGATATAGAGCCGGTGCAGTATTTAGAGAAGTTTGCACTAGGTGACACAACTCGACCTTGGCTAGCTGAGATACTAGCTTCTCCAGGATTACCACTACCATGGATCACATCAGGGGTTTCTATTCTGCGGAACACCCTTAACTTTGAAGCAAAAGGGTGGCAAACATTTGTATGCAGTCGCATAGACCCAAGCCGGAATTAAAATAATCTTCCAATCCCTCGGGTAGTCTTAGTTGCATCTATCATGGCCGGGTACCCAATTAATATGGGTGCCATCATGTCGGCCAACATGTCTCTGGTTGTCAGGCAGGGTGAAAGCTCTTATCCGTATCCCAACACTATTATGGAGTATTTCACTGATGCGGGGGTAGAGCCCAAGAGCTTTGATACGAAGGTTAGGGCTATGCAGCCCTTTTCCCGGTACTCTCTGAAGGACCCAAGGAACCTTAAGAACAAGGGTAAGTCGACTACTACCATAGGACAGTCTGATGAGTCGTCGGTGGTGGTTGCAGATTCTACTTCTATGCCTTCTATAGCTTCCATGCCTTCTATAGTAGTTGGGCCTTCCACCGAGATAGTTGCCATACCACCACCTCCATCTCCAGGGCTATCAACATCAGTATCAGTGCCTTCCTCTTTCACTTATCCACTCACTGCGCTGCAAGTCTCCCAAACACTGGTGAGTCTCAACAACTGGATGTAGATAGCTACTGCAAAGCTGTCCGACCTATCCAGTGCTGTTGCAGTACAGTCTTCTGCCCCAGCACCCCAAGTTCCTTCGTCAGTGGAGGAAACATTAAAGAAGATATTGGATAATCAAAAGACCATCATGGATACCTTGGTGGCACATGGGGGGAGCAATTGGGGAGCTAGGTAAACAGGTGAAGAAGATGAGAAAATCCAAAGCCTCGAGAAAATCAATGGACAAGTTGAGACGTGAAGTGACCAAGATAGCAGCAGTTGGTGATCTTCTCTTTGACTTACTGATGGAAAAAAACACCATCAGTACCAGTGGCACCAGCTGGCCAGTCTGAGTAGCCAGACCTCGCTGTCCACACGGCTGAGGCAGTGCTACAGATGTTCACCAACCTAGCTATTCCCCGAGCAGAGGATGATGAGATCCAGTTGTAGGAGCCTGAGGGAGGTGATGCTTCTATGGACACTGAGACCACATAGGGAGTCCTCTCTACTCTTTCCCTTCCTTATTTTGATTTTTGTTAAACACTGATGACAATGCTTATTCTTATTCAGGGGGTGGTCTATTTTTATTTGATATGACATTTGACATTGACCTATAATAACTGATAACATTCTCATTTTATTTTTACTTTCATTATGTACATATTCTTCTATCTATTGATGTACATATTCTCTTTCCCTTTCTCAGTTTGTATATTCATTTATGCTTTCAGCAGTTTACTTCATAGCTTCTTTATTTTGTTTTCTAAGTAGTCAATGTTTAGTACTAATAACTTCCTATTTACTTCAATAGCTTATTTTAGTTTTAGTAGTTTCTTTTCATGTTTAAGTGATAAATAAGCCTTTGGTTTTCTTAATTCCACGGTTTTTTCCAAAGGTGGTTTTTGTGTAAACCGGGTAACTCTTCCCAACGATGGATGGCGTGAAAACTTTCTTAAGGGATTGAGTCCGTTATTGATGTTTAGGTAAGAACAACAGTAATAATGAATAAGAGGACCTAATTGAGTCAAACTAGAAGAGTCAAGCATGCTTCACTTGGTACCGACACACTTAACTACATGCTTATGATTAAAAACAAGTTCTTGGAAAATAAATAGCTCTAGTTAGTGACCTTTTGATTCTTGCGTTGACATAGAAAATCATCGAGTGGTTTAGTTGAACCATTAGTGATTTTCAATCTTAAACACGGTTGCTGTGGGCCCTCGACTCTATCCTCTTTAACAATCCAGCTGTGTGAGAGGTGAAATGTTTTGTTGCAAGTCCAAGTACCCGTGCGAATGGTCTAGAACTTGCCCCGAATATATTTCTAGGCGAAATTTTAAGTTTTGCTTGGCTTTATAAGTGATTGTAGGCTCTTCTTGACCCGTTTTGAAATTTTTCATGGCCCACCAATGATGTTATCCCTAGTCAACCCTTTTGAGCCTAAAGCCTTTCTCATTTGATAACCATGTTACAAGCCTTTACCTATTTTCTAGTGACTCTCTCTTGGCACCTGAGCTTTCCTTAACACTCATGAGAATTGATTGGCAAAAATATAGGTTTGGGGGAGAGACGAGGAGTTTGAAAGTGGTATCAAGGTACAAAAAGAGAAAAGAAATGAAGAAAAGGCAAGAGAAAGAAAAAGAAAGAAAGAACAAAAGAAAAAATACAAAAATAAAGTGAATAAATTGAAGAGTTGAAGGGATTCAAAGAAAAGCAAAAGTGCAAAGCATGGAGGAAACAAAAAAGGAAAAAAAATGAATATCATGACCAATAAAGAGTGATGTCAAGTCTCTTTAGTTCCCCTAAGGAAAAAGAAAATGACACAAAGAGTCGATAAACTATGAGCTAAAAAGAGAAAATGGTGTGCTTAAAAAAAGATGAACCCGTTCTACTCTAACATTTCCTACCTTAGTCCAAAAGCCTTCATTACATTCCAAAATAGCCCTACGTGATTTCAAGCCAAGTGAACTTACATTAGTGGTGATTTACATGAGGGGCAAGCATATGGTACTTAGAGCCGTACTGTGACATTCTTTTGTGAGAGATGAGCGAACTTTTCACAAATCCTTGAAGCGAGTGTTGCATTCTTAAGTGAGATAAGCTAACAGAGAGTAGAGGAGGAGGAGTTTGGGATCTACAGTGACCTACATAAAAGAGCGAACTTTCTTGATGAATAAGTCAACTCTTGATGCTCAAGTGTCACATTAGAACTTTTTGTGCTTAAAACTTCAAATCATTGCCTAGTTGATAATTCATAAGTGTTGTGAGTAATTGTTGGTCCCAATTGATGTGTTTTTTGCTTCATCTTAGATTAGCTGGAATAGCGCTTTTCTTGTGGAGGTGGGAATTACCTTATTTGCTTGAGGACATGCAAAAGCTTAAGTTTGAGGGAGTTGATAAGTGGGGATTTTGACTACTTATTTGCGCCTTTTGACTTTGTTTTAGTTAAAAAATGTTTAAAGGTATTCCCGAAAACTGATGAAATATGCTTACTTGCAGGAGTATTGGAAAATGAGCCATTACGATAAAATCAAACTCAAGAGGAGTGCTTTTGAACAAGGACAAAAATAAAGCACAAAAAGCTAAAGTGCAGACCGCATAATTCTGTGTGCGGCCGCAGAACATGAAGAAGAATTAATAGAGTTGCAATATGAAGTGCGGACCGCGCAATAATTGTGCAGCCGCATAAGTCAAGATTCAGAGAGTTCCAACTCCAAGCCCAGTAAGAACTTCGGACCACACTATAATTGTGCGGTCTGCAGAACTCAAGAGACGCGGCCGTAGTGCAGAATTGTGCGGTCCGCAGAACTCAAGAGACGCGGTCGCAGTGCGGAATTGTGCGGCTGCAGAGCCAACTCCTGTCAAGAGCTGAAGCAAAGTGCGGACTACACACAGAATTGCAGAACCTCCGAACGGGCAATTTTGTCCGAATAACTTTGTATAAATAGACTACTTTCACGAAATTAGGTGAAGTTTTGAATACAAGAAAGTCTGTAGCATTTTTCTTTAGTCATTTAGGAAACTTTAGTTTATATTGTTAATTTTACATTGGATTTTCATCTATTTATCTTTCAATATGAGTTTTATCATCTTTTCTTCTTTATTTTCTTCATTACCCACTATGAGTAGCTAAATTTCTAGCTAGGGTTGTGACCCAACCCTAGTGTGGGAACCTAATGGGTGTTTGATTTAGGGCTTGTTTATGGTTGGGTGAGTATTATTTAGCCTAGTTCTTGCTATAATTGTAGAATTTGTGGTTGCAAACCTTAGTTCAAGCCTATTTGACTTGGTCTATACTTGAGAAATAGAGACTTAATCTAGGAAAACCTGGCTAACAAGAGTTTGGGATGAAATCAAGGAGATTGTTAGTCCCAATTAAAGTGTTGAACCTAGAGATAGTAAAACCCGACTTGAGAAATTTGTCAACGGTTTAGTTCAATACCCATTTGGACTTGAGAAAGCCAAATTGGGCAAAATCACTCTTACCGAGAGGTATTGAGTGGGTATTTGAGTGTTGATTGCTATAATACACCCCGACCAACGAAACTCGCTCTAAAGCTCGCAACCCGTTAGGCAAACACCTAGGTGGAAGTCACAACCCTAGACCATTTACATATTTGAAAAAACAACAACAAAAACATTCTTCTCTAGTTTCATATTTTTCAATTGTAATCCTTACTATAATTTTAGAAGTAAAATCAAAATAAAGTTTGTGGAAGTGCAACTTAGACAATTCACGTGCTTAGACCAAATACATACCACTAATCCCATCTATGCTCCATGTGGATTCGATCCCGACTCCTAGTTGGGTATTATTATTGCAATCGACCTCTTCACAACCCCAATTTTAGGTGTGACTTGGGCGAGATCAACCTCAATTTAAGGTTATGAAATGGTCGAATGCAATGATAGTACCCAACAAGAGTCGGGATCGATTTCCACAGAGAGCTATATATGGGAGTTAGGATTATATATTGTAGTATGTGAATTTGACTATCTCAATTTACACTTTCACAAATTGGAGTTGTTTTTAAGTCTAATTTAAAAATAAGATTGTACAGTTATGAAATAAAACTAAGAAATTGTTTTTGTTGTTTTTCAAGTTTTGTAAAAAGCCTAGGGCTATGACCATCGCCTAGGTGTTTGCCTAATGGGATATAAACCTTAATACATGTTTTATTGATCGGGGTGTATTATAGCTATCAACAGTCAATTACCCACTCAATACCTCTCGGCCAGAGAGTGATTTTTCTCAATTTGGCTTTTGTCAAGTCCAAATGGGTATTGCACAAACGGTTGATAAAAGCTCAAGTCGGGTTGTTACAGTCTCTAGGTTGAACCCTTTAACTAATATTATCAATCTCTTGATTGACCAAATTCCATGTTAGCCAACGTTTCCTAGACTAAGTCTCTCTTTCTCAAGTAGAGACCAAGTCAAATAGGCATGAACTAATGTTTGCAAACATTAGTTCATGCCTATTTGACTTGGTCTCTACT
>AWOL01S0002549.1:172836-191044 GCA_000715115.1 Nicotiana otophora | reverse complement strand
AGTAGAGACCAAGTCAAATAGGCATGAACTAATGTTTGCAACCATTAATTCCACAAATTAAAGCATGAAAAAGGCTAAATAATAAACACCCAACCATAAAATACATTAAATTAAACACCCATAAGGTTTACACACTAGGGTTGGGTCACAACCCTAGTGAAAATCTAGCCACTCATGCTTAAAATTGAAGAAAATAAAGAAGAAATGATAATTAAACTCATATTGCAAGATTAAAATGATAAAAGCTATGTTAAAATAGCTCAAAATATGAAAAACTACTAAAAGAAGTAAAGAGAAACGGGTATTGTAGCTGCTGATGTCAAAAGTTAACCAAAAATTGTGAAACTCGTCTATTTATACAAGGCTAGAAATTTCGGACAAAAAACCCTTCGTGAGGTTCTGCTTCCGCACAATTCCTTATGCGGTCCGCAGGTTTCTTCAAGTTGTCAGGAACTGGAGGTCTGCGGCCGCATAATTATGATTTGCGGCTGCATGACATTCTTTCTGCGGTCCGCACTTTTACATCTGCGACCGCACTTGATCTTCTACGGTCCGCACTTTTACACCTGCGGCCGCATGTTACTTCTTCTGCGGCCACACAATTCCTGTGTGGTCTGCACTTCTCAGGGACTTGGAATGCACATTCTCTGAACTTTTGTTCCTAGCCATCTTTTGCGGCTGCACATTGCACAAATGCTTGCTGGCTTTTCCTTCACCATCTGCGGCCGCAGATGAAATTTTGCGGTCCGCACTTCTCAGCTTTTGTGCCTTTTATGGCCTTGAGTTTAGATTACTCTTTTTTGAGTTAGATTTCATCTTGGGAGTCTATATTCCAATATTCCTGCAATTTAGCATATTTTGTCAGTTTTCGGGAACACAATTAAATGCTTTTGGACTAAAACAAAAGCTAAAAGGCACTAATAAGTAGTCAAAATCTCCACTTATCAACTCCCCTAAACTTAAGTTTTTGCTTGTCCTCAAGCAAATAAATTAGTTCCAGCCTCCACAAGTTCAGGTCCATTCTAGCTAATCAAAGGTGAGTTTTTACACATCAATTGGGACAAACAATTACCCACACCACTTATGAATTATCAATAAAGCAACAAGTTAAACATTTATGCACAAATAGTTCTAATGTGACACTTGAGCATCAAGGGTTGACTTTACTCATCAAGGAAGCCCGCTCTTTTATGTAGGTCATTGTGGATCCCAAACTCCTCCTCCTCTACTCTCCCTTTGCCTATCTCGCTTAAGAAGTTTAGCACTCAATCCAAAGAGTTTCGAAAGGTTCACTCATCTCTCTCAAAAAAATGTCACAAGAACACTTTAAGTACCATAGGCTTGCCCCTCCACTAATATAAGCTCACTCGGCTTAAAATCACATAGGGCTTTTTCGGAATGAAATGAAGGCTTTTGGACTATGGTTGGATATTCTATGATGGAGCGGGTTCATCTTTTCTTAAGCACTCCATTTTCTGTTCTCGGCTCATGCTTTGCCAATTCTTTGAGGCATTTTTCTTTTCCTTGGGTGAAACTAGAGTGCGTTAACATCACTATTTCTTGATTATGACATTCATTTTCTCCCCATTTGATTCCTACATGCTTTGCAATATTACTTTTCTTTGAATCCCTTCAACTTTTCCACTTATTCACAATTGTTTTGCATTTTTCTTTTTGCTCTTTCCTTTTCATCATTTCTTTTCTCTTTTTGTGCCTTGATACCTTTTCCAAGTTCCTCGTCTCTCCCCCAAACTTACGTTTTTTAAGCCAATTGTTTCACAAGAGTGTTAAGGAAAGCTCGGGTGCCAAGAGAGGGCCACAACAAAACAGGTAAAGGCTTGTGACATGGTTATCAAATGAGAAAGGTTTGAGGCTCAAATGGGTTGACTAAGGATAACAACATTGGTGGGCAACGTAAAACTTCAAGTGAGTCAAGGAAAGCCTACAATTACTTCTCAATCAAAATAAAACTTAAGATTTTTCCTTGAAACACATTCGGGGCAAGTTCTAGACCATTCGCATGGGTACTTGGACTTTCAACAAAAATATCTTACCTCTCACGCAGCTGGATTATTAAAGAGGATAGAGTCGAGGGCCCACAACAACCATATTCAAGATTGAAAATCACTATGGTTCGACTAAACCACTCGATGATTGCCTAAGTCAACACAAGAGTCACAAGGTCACTAACTAGAGCTATTTCTTTCTAAATACCTTATTTTTAATCATAAGTACGTAGTTAAGTGTGTTGGTACCAAGTGAAGCATGTTTGACTCTTCGAGCATGACTCAATTAGTTTTTTTTAAAATTCATTATTACTACTATTATTACCTAAACACCAAAAAGGGACTCAATCCCTTAAGAAAATTATCACCCCATCCATTGTTGGGAAGAGTCACCCAGTTCACACAAAAATTATCTTTGGAAAGAATTGTGGCATTAAGAAAACCAAAGGATTATTATCTACTAAAACATGAAAAGAAGCTATTAAATAAAAAAGAATCTACTAATTGAAAAAGAAGCTACTTAGTTAAACACGAACTAATAAGAAAACAAACATAAAAGAAGCTACAAGACAAAAACTATTGAAAGCATAAAGAATATACATAATGAGAGAGTAGAGAGAATATATACATAATAAGAAAGAAGAAGAAAATAATATTAAGTTAATTACAGGACAAATGTCTTCGAATCATCAAAATATATCAAATAAACTCCCCCTCCCCCCGAATAAAAATAAGCATTGTCCCCAATGCTTACCAAAATAAGAGTAAAGGAAGGGTCAGAGTGAAGAAAACTCCCTATACCTCTATGGCCATCTCTGTGTCCCCAGCAGTGGCACCGACCTCAGCCTCATCTAATTGGATCTCATCATCCTCAACTCCGGGAGTGGATGGGTTGGTGAACATTTGACGTACTGCCTCGGCAATGTCAGCAGCAATGTCTGGCTCCTCAGACTGGCCAGCTGGTGCTGTAGGTGCTGTAGGATTTGGGCCTGGGTGGTGCGGGTCAATCAACATGTCAAATGGAATGTCTCCTGCTGCCGCAAGCTTCGTAACCTGGCTCCGAAGCTCATCTTCTTAGTGGCCTGCCTCTTTCTCATCTTCTTTACCTTTTTACCAAACTCTTCGATCACTGACCCATGCTGCACTAAAGTGGCCATGATTGTGTTCTGAATTTCCAGGAGCTTCTTCAAAGTTTCTTCAACTGTAGGGGGAATCTCGGGTGCCTGAATGGATGACTGTGCTACAACATGATTGGATATGTCAGACAGCTTTGCAGTAGCTGTATGAATTCGGTTGTTGAGGCTTGCCAGTGTCTGTATGCATTCAGTTGTTGAGGCTCGCCAGTGTCTGGGAGATTCGTAGTGCAGAAAGTGGAGCAGTGGGCATATGCACCGGCTTCAAAGCTGAGATGGAAAGTACTGAGGTTGAAGGTGGGGGCATGGCTGCTGCACTGGCTGAAGCCTCTACTGAAGTGGAGGTCATGTCGGTTGTCTCTATAACTACCACCGATGGCTCATCAGATTGGCCTACGGTGGTAGTATGCTGACCCTTTCTCTTAGGGTTGTGTGCATCCATCAGAGAAAACCATGAAAAGGGCTTCTTATCCCGAACCTTCATATAAAAATCTCTCGGCTCCACCCGTGCACCCGTAAAGTACTCAGTAATGGTGTTGGGATACGAGTAGGAGATATCAGCTTGCCTGGCGACCACAAATATGTTGGCCGACAACATGACACCCACATTGATCGAGTACCCATCCATGATGGAGGCGACTAGAACTGCCCGCGGGATAGGAAGGTTTGTTTTATTCTGGCATGGGTCTAGTTTGCTGCAGACAAAGGTGTGCCATCCCTTCGCCTCACAGTTTAGGGTGTTCCGCTAAATATCAACCCCTGCTGTGATCCATGGTGGTGATGGCCCCGAAGCTGCAAGAATCTCAGCTTGCCATTGGCGAGCTGCATCTCCCATTGCCAGCTTCTCCAAGTACTGTGCAGGCTCAACATCATCAAATCCTAAGTAGGTGTTCAATGTGTTCTGGTCAAACCCCACTTTCAGATTCCTCAGTTTTGTCACTTTTGTCCCTTTCTTTATGCGCTCCATATTGGCGTAGAACTCCCAGACAAGATACTCTTTTGCATCCACTATGCTCTGGGTGAACCACATCCACCCCTTCTTCTCTCGGAACTACCTCAAAACTGCCAGATTATATTTTTCAAGGTCTTTCAGTTGGAACTATCACTCAAGAGTGAGCGATCTCACTGGCCACCACTCACGGAAACTAGTGAAGGCAGCCAGACTGACGAACCGGTCCTCCCAGACCTCTTTCTTCTTCGACCGCTCAAGGACAATAACTGTAGTGTCTTCCCCTAGGCCATCATCTGGAATGTCATCCACTATAGTCACTGGTTCCTCAGGGACAAGTGTAGAGGAGGGCTCGGAAGCCTGACTGGCACTCTCCGAACCCTCAGAGGTGCTATGTGATGTGAAAGTCTTATCCCAGAGTTGATAGCTTTCCAGTGGCTTTAATTGTACATCCTGTTGTTGTTGAACCGAGTTGCCCTCTGATGCTTCCCTAGATGGGGCATACGAACTTGATTCGGAGGGCTCTGCATTTCTTCCTCGGCCGGCTGTAGCCATCTTTGTGATTATCTTTTGGAGGGCGAGGGGTAAAGTACTTTTGACTCGGTCCTTGGAAGGTTCACCCCTCCCCTTTGAAGTATCGCTTCTGCCTCATGATATAACCATTATCTATACCAAGCAAACGTAAGTGTCAGTTGTAATTCAAGTACAAACATACAAGACACACCAATGAAACAGTGAACAACCTAGTGTAAAACATGCTTGCAGGGTAGGGGAGTGCGGTTTGCAAAATAATCAGTGCGGCCGTAGGTTGAAAGTGCGGTCCGCACAATTGTCAGTGCGGTCCGCACAATTGTCAGTGCGGTCACACAATTGGGGTGAGATCCACACATTTGCTATGGTGGCCGCAATCACTTTTCTGCGGTCGCGATGGGATTTCTGCAGTTCGCACAATTTTCATTGCGGACTCAGAATCAATCTTAACTAAGGTACCCTCATCTCAACTTCTGCAGACCACACAATTTCTTATGCGGCTGCAGATTTCAAAACAAAAACAATCTGATTTCTAGGGTTAAACAATAGTTTTCACAAATTTGACATGGTGTTAACATTTAAGCATGATAATCAATTCACCCATTCCCCTTAGAGCAATTACCAGGTCACCCACTACAGTTTAAACCCCACATTATTATAAAATTGAATTCTACTGACAAATGGCCTAAAACTAACTAACAAATTGTAAATTAAACTAAAAATGCAACATTTGTACAAGTAATTGAGGCATACCAGATATGAAGTAGTGAAAATGAGTGATCAGAGATCTTGATTGTTTGTGGCAGATGATTAAACAGACGATTTCAATATTTTAGATTTGTGAGTGCTTAGAGAGGAAAAAAATGAACACTAGCTATAAGTCTACTATTTATGCAGGACGGTCTGACTAAGGGACAAAGGGATGAGTGCGACCGCAGATTTTTGTTGGGGACCGCAGATTTTATTGTGTGGCCGCACTTTGGCCATTTCTCTGACAAACCAACTTCAGAGAGTTTGCATTTTTCCCTTTTAATTTATGCGATTCGCACTGTAATTGTGCGGCCACGGTTCTTTTTTGCTGTAGTAATCATAATTGTGCAGTCCGCACAATGTACATGCGGTCCGCACTTCTTTCCATACTTAGCCAATTTTTTGGCCAGTTCCTGTAAAGTATATTCATCCCTGCAACACACTTCAAATCCAGTTAGCACAAAAATAACACCTATTTACAAAAGAAGAAAAGAAAAGAAAAAGAAACATGGGTTACCTCCCAAGAAGCGCCTGATTTAACGTCGCGTCATGACGCAGATTACTATCATTTGAAATGAATAACTGCCACCACGTGGCCATCATCAACCTTTCCCAAATAATGCTTCACCCGGTGACCTTTGGCTCGGAATACCTCATCATTTTTGTTGTTCAAGTCCAAAGAACCAAAAGGTGTCACACCCACAATTTCAAAGGGACCACTCCACTTAGATTTCAGCTTTCTGGGAAACATCTTCAACCGTGAGTTGAACAACAAAACAAGATTGCCCACCTTGAACTCCTTATTTCGAATGTATTTGTCATGAAGGAACTTCATCTTCTCTTTGTACAAGGACAAACTTGCATATGTATGATACCAGAACTCATCCAATTCATTCAAATGTGCAACCCGCAAGTTAGCGGCTTCATCCCAATCAAGATTCAACTTCTTTAAAGCCCACATGGCTTTCTGATCAAGTTCTACAGGAAGATTAAAAGCTTTTCCAAAAACCAATCGGTATAGAGACATCCCGATAGGAGTTTTGAAAGCATTCCGATAAGTCCATAGTGCATCATCAAGCTTCTTTGACCAATCCGTTCGGTTAGCATTCACTATTTTGTATAAGATACTCTTTATTTCCCAGTTGGAAATTTCCACTTGACTGCTAGCTTGTGGATGATAGGGAGTCATAAATTTATGAGTGATACCATACTTGCCAAGCATAGTGTCAAAAGCCTGGTTGCAAAAATACGACCCACATCGCTTATGCTAGCCCGCGGGGTACCAAATCTTGTGAAAATATTCTTCTTCAAGAACGCCATCACACTTCTCACTTTATTATTGAGTAGAGTAATGGCCTCAACCCATTTAGACACATAATCAATCGCGACCAAGATGTAGGTGTTTCCACAAGAACTCACAAAAGGACCCATGAAGTTAATACCCCACACATCAAAGATATCAATCTCCAAAATGGTAGTGAGAGGAATTTCATTCTTTTTCGAGATTCCACCGGCCCGTTGGCATTCATCACATCTTTTCACCATATCACTTGAAATTTTGTAAAGACTGGGCTAATAGAAACTGCAACTTAGCACTTTGGACGTCGTTCTTGCTCCGCTATAGTGACCACCATAAGGCAAAGAATGGCAAGCCTCAAGAATAACATTTTGCTCTTCGTCTGGTACACATCTTTAAATTATCCCATCCGTACAAATCCGGAAAAAGTATGGCTCATCCCAATAATAATCTTGACAATCCCGTTTGCGCTTCTTCCATAGATTTGAAGAGAAATCATCTGGGATGATTCCATACACAAGGAAGTTTGCTAGATTCGAGAACCATGGAACCTCCTTCATTGAAATAGCCAAGAGTTGCTTGTCGGGGAAGGAGTCATTGATTTCAAGGCCATCATGCGGCCTCCCCTCCTCATCCAAATGAGACAAGTGGTCCGCCACTTGATTTTCACTCCCTTTTCGATCTTGGATATCAATATCAAACTCTTGCAATAATAGCACCCATCTCATCAACCATTTTGAATCTTTCTTGATCATAAGATAGCGAAGTGCCACATGATCCGTATAAACAATAACCTTTGCACCCATCAAGTATGGGCAGAACTTCTCAATTGAAAACACAATGGCAAGGAGCTAATTCTTTGTAACTGTGTAATTGACTTGGGCATCATTCATGATCTTACTAGAATAGTAGAATGGATGAAAAACCTTGTAGATGCATTGCCCCAAAATTGCTCCAACCGCTACATCACTAGCATCGCACATGAGCTCAAAAGGGGTACTCCAATTTGGAGCGGTGATAATGGGAGTGGTTGTCAATTTGTATTTTAGCAATTCAAAGGCTCTCATGCAATCGTCATTGAATTGAAACTTAGCATCTTTCTATAAAAGCTTGCACAACGGGTTCACCACTTTAGAAAAATTCTTTATGAAATGCCGGTAGAACCCCGCGTTACCTAAGAAACTTCGCACGCCTTTCACCGAAGTTGGAAGTGGAAGTTTAGAAATCACCTCTATCTTTGCCTTGTCAACCTCTATGCCATTCTTTGAAATTTTGTGGCCAAGTACAATGCCTTCCTCGACCATGAAATAGCATTTCTCCCAATTTAGCACCAAGTTTGTTTCTTCACACCTTTCCAAAACTCTATCCAAATTTTCCAAGCAATCATCAAACAAATCCCCGACCACTGAGAAATCATCCATGAAGACTTCAAGGTAGTCCTCTACCATATCCATAAAGATCACCATCATACACCTTTGAAAAGTTGTTGGTGCATTACATAAGCCAAATGGCATCCGCTTGAAAGAGAAAGTACCATAGGGACATGTGAAAGTTATTTTCTCTTGATATTCCGGAGCAATAACGATTTGGTTGTAGACCGAATATCCATCTAGAAAGCAATATAAAGCACGGCCGGCTAACCTATCAAGCATTTGATCAAGGAAGGGAAGTGGAAAATGGTCTTTCCTCGTGACTTTGTTTAGTTTGTGATAGTCCATACACACTCTCCACCTGTCACCGTTCTTGTGGGAATCAACTCATTCTTGTCATTGGTGACCACTGTTATGCCCCCCTTCTTTGGGATATATTGCACCGGAGAAGTCCACGAACTGTCGGAAATGGGGTAGAAAACCACGGCATCTAACCACTTGATGATCTCCTTTTTGACTACGTCTTACATGGCTTCATTGAGTCTTCTTTGATGTTCAATGGATGGTTTGGCATCTTCCTCCAAGTTAATATTGTGCATGCAAAATGCGGGGCTGATTCCCCCGAATATCCGCCAAAGTCCACCCAATAGTTTTCTTCCTCTCGTGGAGCACCGCCAATGTAGAGTCAACCTGCACATTAGTCAAACAAGTGGAAAGAATTACTGGTAAAGTAGAACATGTGCCAAGAAATTCATACCTAAGATGTGAGGCAATGGCTTCAACTCCAAGGTAGGAGGCTCTTCAATTGAAGGCTTTGTAGGAGGAGTTTTCCTATTTTCAAGATCCAAGGAAAGTTTTCGGGGTGCATAGTTGTACAACCCCATTCCTTGCAAAGAATTCACACATTCCATGAAGTCATCCATCTCATCATCATCAAAGTTGAGCATGACGGCCTCCAACATATCACCCATATTAATTGTGGCACTTGTATCATCAATAATCACATCGGTCACCAAGTCCACGAAAGAACACACTTCATTGCTATTTGGTTGCCACATAGATTTGCACACGTGGAACACCACATTTTCATCACCCACCCGGAAAGTGAGTTCTCCAGCTTCCACATCAACAAAAGACTTCCCCGTAGAAAGGAAATGTCTTCCAAGAATAATCGGCACCTCATAGTCCACTTCACAATCAAGAATAACAAAATCCATCGGGAGAATGGATTTATCAACACAAACCAATACATCTTCAATCACTCCCAACAGCCTCTTCATTGTACAATTGGCCATTTGTAATCTCATAGATGTGGGTCTTGGTTGCCCAATTCCCAAGGTCTTACAAATCTAATAGGACATCAAATTGATACTCGCCCTAAGATCACAAATAGCTTTGGCAAACTCGGCACTTCCAATGGTATAAGGGATTGTGAAAGCACCGGGATCTTCCAATTTAGGAGCCATCTAATACACAATTGCACTCACTTGATGAGTGACTTTGATAGTTTCAAAATTCATTGACTGCTTCTTTGTCACCAAATACTTCATAAAATTTGTATAACTGGGCATTTGCTCCAAGGCTTCAACTAATGGCACATTTATTGAGAGACTCTTTATCATGTCAATGAACTTTTTGAATTAGTTCTCACTGTTTTGCTTGGCAAGACTTTGAGGATATAGAGGAGGTGTCTTAGGCAATGGTGCCTTAGCATTTTACACTACCGGTTCCGGTATATCACTAACATGATCCCTAGACGGGTTCACTTCCTCTTGAGTCTCTCCCACATAGTCATCAATATCAATCTGCACTTTATCATTTTCTTGCACTGCATTGTTAGGGATCTCCTCTTCTTCTACCACTTGCTCATCATCCACAAGTTGCCTTTGATTTGAGGTGGGTGCATTCCCACTTCTTCCACTTCTTGTAGTAACGGCCATGGCATGTCCCGTATTGTTCCCACCCTTTGGGTTTACCACCGTGTCACTTGGTAGTGCCCCCTTAGGATGAGAATTTAAAGCTTGAGAGATTTGCCCCATTTGCACTTCTAAGTTGTGGATCGATGTGTTGTGTGAAGCAAGTTGGGCATCAGAATCAACATTCTTCTCCATCATTTGCTTGAACATGTTCTCAATACGGCCCATTTCATTGTTGGAAGAACTAAGAGCATGGGAAGGATAAGGAGGTGGGTTACTCGATTGTTGATACATCAGGGGCCTTTGAAAACCCGACCCCCGATTTCCTTGATTGTTGCCTCTCCAATTGCCTTGGTTATTGGTGTTATGCCAATTCCCTTGATTATTTATTTCACTCCATTTGCCTTGATTGTTGTTGTTATTCCAATTGCTTTGATTATTTGGAGGTCTCCATTGTTGTTGGCTAGGGCCTTGGTAGTTGTTTCTTTGCCCTTGAAAGTTTTTCACATATTGGACCTCCTCTTCTTGGTCATTGTAAGATTCATCTTGATCAAATCCACTCTCATCCTACACAAAATTGTCCACTCTTTGTTGCACTTGTGGACTTCTTGTTCTTCGCTTGTTCACCATCATACCTACTCCCTCCATTGCATTTACTTTCCTCGGGTTTTGTAGTTGTTGAAGTTGAGCATTTGCCAATTGGTTCATCGGGGTAGTCAACTCGGCTATGGCTTGCCCATGATCATGCAAGTCTTTGTGAAGAAGAATCACATTGTGATTACCTTATGGAATATTGGCCCGAGATTTCCACACCGATGAAGTATCCACCATTTCATTCAAGATATGACACGCCTCCGTATAAGGCGTAGTGATGAAGTTCCCACTGGCAAGTTGATTCACTACACATTGGTTGGTTGTATTGATCCCCCGATAGAAAGTTTGTTGAATCATATTCTCCGTCATATCATTATTGGGGCACTCTTTCACCATTGTTCTATACCATTCCCATATCTCGTGTAGTGGTTCATTGGGCTCTTGCTTGAATGCTAGAATTTCATCCCGAAGAATAGTCATGTGCCCGGGAGAGAGGTACTTAGAAATAAATTTCTCCGCTAGTTCATCCCAAGTATGAATGGAATGATTTGGCAAACGTTCCAACGAATCTAAATTTTTTCCCCATAGAGAGAAGGGAAAAAGCCTTAGCCTCAAAGCATCCTCGGAGACATTTGTTTGTTTACTTCCCCAACATGTATCTACGAAACCCTTCAAGTGTTTATATGCATTTTGACCCGGTGCACCGGTGAAGAATCTTTGTTGCTCAAGCAAAGTGAGCATCACGTTATTTAAAAGTTGCCCGCCCTAATATGAGGATGGACTATAGCACTTGCATACCCTTCATTCGGCAACACCCGGTGTGGAGCCGCTCATGGTGGAGGTGGGGGTTGAGCGGGCACATTGTCTTGAGGCGCTCGGCCTCGTCTATTGGCTTGAGGTTCAAGAGGGACCTCATCCATTTGATCATCCTCAACGACCACATCCCCCAAAGCTATGTTTCCTAGCTCGGTTTTTGACATAATTTCACCTCAATAACTCAACACGTTTGCAACAAGGAAGGAAAAGAAGATATTCCCAAAAACACACATAAATATATAGCTAACACTGTTTTTTAACTCCCCGATAATGACGCCAAAAATTGATCTTGTCCAATTTCATACCTCAATTCAATGTTATGAAATGGTCAAATGCAATAATAGTGCCCAACAAGAGTCAGGGTCGATTTCCATAGGGTTATATGGGAGTTAGGAGTATATATTGTAGTATGTGAATTTGACTATCTCAATTTACACTTCTACAAATTGGAGTTGTTTTTAAGTCTAATTTAAAACTAAGATTGCAAAGTTAAGAAATAAAACTGAGAAATTATTTTTGTTGTTTTTCAAGTTGTGTAAAAAGCCTAGGGCTATGACCATCGTCTAGGTGTTTGCCTAATGAGATATAAACCTTAATGCTTGTTTTATTGATCAGGGTGTATTATAGCTATCAACACTCAATTACCCACTCAATACTTCTCGGTCAGAGAGTGATTTTGCCTAATTTGGCTTTATCAGGTCCAAATGAATATTGCGTAAAATGGTTGATAAAAGCTCAAGTCGGTTTGTTACTATGTCTAGGTCGAACCCTTTAATTGGGATTATCAATCTCTCGATTGACCCAGTTCCTTGCTAGCCAAATTTTCCTAGGCTAAATCTCTCTTTCTCAAGTAGAGACCAAGTCAAATAGGTATGAACTAATGCTTGCAACCATTAATTCTACAAATTAAAACATGAACAAGGCTAATAATAAGCACCCAACCATAAGCATGCATTAAATTAAAACACCCATAAGGTTTACACACTAGGGTTGGGTCACAACTCTAGTAAAAATCTTGCTACTCATGCTTGAAATTGAAGAAAAAGAATAAGAAATGATAATTAAACTCATATTGCAAGATTAAAATGATAAACTCTATGTTAAAATAGCTCAAAATATGAAAAACTACTAAAAGAAGTAAAGAGAAATGGCTATTGTAGCTGCTGATGTCAAACGTTAACCTAAAATTATGAAACTAGTCTATTTATACAAGGCTAAAAATTTCGGACAAAAATGCTCTTCGTGATGTTCTGTGGCCGCACAATTCCATGCGTGGTCTGCAGAGTTCTTCAAGTTGTCGGGAACTGGAGGTCTGCGGCCGCATAATTCTGATATGCGGCTACAGGACATTCTTTCTGTGGTCCGCACTTTTACATCTGTGGCCATACTTGATCTTCTGCGGTCTGCACTTTTACATTCGCGGTCGTACTTGATCTTCTGCGGTCCGCACTTTTACACCTGCGACCGCACGATGCTTCTTATGCAGCCGCACAATTCCTGTGCGGTCCACACTTCTGAGGGACTTGGAATGCACATTCTCTAAACTTTTGTTCCTATCCATCTTTTGCGGCCACACAATTCATGTGCGGACCGCACTTTGCACAAATGTCTAATGGCTTTTCATTCATCATCTGCGGCCGCAAATGATATTCTGTGGTCCGTATTTCTGAGCTTCTGTGCCTTTTATGGCCTTGAGTTTAGATTACTCCTTTGTGAGTTGGATTTCATCTTCCAATATTCCTGTAATTTAGCACATTTTATCAATTTTCGGGAACACAATCAAATGCTCTTGGACTAAAACAAAAGCTAAAAGGTGCTAATAAGTAGTCAAAATTCTCACTTATCAACCTGCAAGGTTATGGCCGCAGGTGCGAGACCGCAGAAGCGGCCAAGGGGTCACAGAAGTGCTAGGGAGTGAGGTTGGATGCGATTTGCAGGTGCGAGGAATTTGCCGCACCTATGGGCTCGCATATGCGGGCAGAAAAGCACAGAAGCGGAAGTGGTTTTGGGCTGGATGATCGCAGGTGCGGGTGCTGTAGTGCACTTGCAGAGCCTCAGGTGCGATCATGGGTGCGCAAGTGCGGAGTGGTGTTCGAGTTAGGGAGTCCGCAGGTGCGGAGGATTTCCGCAGAATCGAATGCACATCTGCGGATGGATGGATACAAAAGCGAAAACATTTGGCCTTGGGGGAAGCCGCATCTGCGAGGAAGCTTCCGCAGAAGCGGCTACTGTTCCGCACGTGTGGGGGAAGCGCTGGGCAGAAATGATTTTTTACGGGATTTGCATAGTTTCTTTCATTCTCTCTTGGGTTGGGCGACTTTTGGAGAGCTTCAAGTGGAGATTTTCATCATCTATGTCAAGGTAAGTAATTCCCATATATTGTGAGTTAAATACATGGTTTATATGTGGATTTGAACATGGAAATGAGTAAAAAATTGGGATTTTGGTAGAAAATCTAGAAATTGGTATTTTTACCACGAAATTGGTCATAGAATTGGAAATAAATTATAAATTTGGGTTCGTAATATTATGGGTAAAGTTTATCTTCTAGAAATTTTGGAATCTAGGCACGTGGGCCTAAGGGTCGACTTTATTGACTTTTAGAGTGGAGTTGGGGTTTGTTATGAATTGATTAATTATGGGTAATAGAGTATATATTTATGAATTTGCACATTTGTTTGACTAATTTTGGAGAGACGGGCATCGGTTTGAGGTGTTCGAGAGGTGTTGGAGCCGGTCATGGAACTTCGGAGCAAGGTAAGTCTCTTGTCTAACCTTTTGAGGGGGAGACTACCCCCTAGGTGATATCTATTGTTATGTGCAACTAGTTGTGGGTGCTACGTACGCACGAGGTGATGGGAGTCCCTACGTAGCTAAAGCATGTTTATGTCCGGGTAGACTTAAGACTTTATCATGTAATAACTGAATTATTTGAACTCGTTCTACTTGCTTAATTAATTAAAGTTATAACAGAATTTAATTTAGAAATAAATATATGTATACTAGGATGAGCCTTAACACTTTGATTTGTGGGCAAGTTATTTGAGAAACGGTAAAGATTATATTCATTTTGTGCTCATTTACTGTATTGTAAGCATGCGTCTCGTAATTCGGTAACTTACTTCCTTTGTTGTGGAGCGGGCCGAACTCCTCGACAGTATAATAGATGCATCTATGGTTCGTGTCGCTCGACCCTCGGCAGTGTACACATTTTTCTTGATAAGGCCAAACGACCTCGGCAGAATCGTGCGTTATATCTGTAGTAGTACGAATATTCACGAGATAATCTTTCCACTGATGCCCGGCATTTGATATGGTATTTCTTATGTATTTGATATTGGTACTTGACATTTTTCTGAGTTGTTATGGTAGAATACAAGATCGAGAAATTCATACTTTAAAAGAAATATTTGGAAGATTATGTAACTTACAGATTTACCACACTATCACTGTGCACTTCATATCTGTTATGAATTATTATATTATTTTATTGGACCTCTAGTAAGTGTCGATGTCAACCCCTCGTTACTACTTCTCCGGGGTTAGGCTAAATACTTACTGGCTACGCGTTGATTTACGTACTCATGCTGCACTTCTGCACTTAATGTGCAGGATCTGACATGTTCATTTGGTGATCATCTTGGTGCATAGATGCACCCGTTGGAGGGACTTTATGTGAGCTGCATTCCAGGCTATGCATCGCAGCCCACCGAGTCTCCATCGTACTATGTATTTTATCCTGTCTATTTACATTCTGGACAGATGTTGTATTATTATTATTGTACTCAGAAAATTCCCATGCACTTGTGACACCGGGTTTTGGTGTTATACTAGTTGATGCTTACGGTTTTGTATATTATTATCGACTTCCATTTCATTTATAAACTACAAATGTTGTACGTTTACGTGGATTTAGAAGTGTAAATCTCCTTCCTTATTAAAATCTATGTTTTCGAAAGTAATAAAATGAGCAATTAATTTGATAAATTACTGTTGGCTTGCCTGACGACAGCGTTAGGCACCATCATGACCTATAGCGAATATTTGGTCGTGATAGCTTGGTATTAGAGCATTGAGTTCACTTAGGTCTCACGAGTCATGAGCAAGTCTCATAGAGTCTTGCGGATTGGTACGGATACGTCTGTTCTTATCTTCGAGAGGCTACAAGGCTGTTAGGAGCATTTCCCTTCTTGATTCCTCATCGTGCGGTTTGATTCCTTTGAGTCTTATGCCTTTATTTCCTTCCTACTCAATCTTATGCGACGTAAAGCGCTTGTTACCAATTGGGCGTCTAGTAGTTGTGGTGGTACTGTACACGTGGTGCCAGACGTTTTCCCTGTATATTCGGGCAGGCTATTATCGTCTTCTTGAGGAAGGATGTTCTGTCGTTTCAGCTCAGTATCTATATTTTCGTTGGTTTTGAGGCTATGCACGGATTGCTATAATGTTCATGCATTGTTATCGCAAGGTGTTGGTATAATGGTAGGGTGCTTGTTTATGTGTCAAGGCAGTGAATGACTCGAAAGAGGGATTTCTCAGTTCAGGGTTTAGAGGTTCTGCATCTAATCCCATCGGAGGAAGGAAAATCAGACTATGGATGTTCAGGCTTTGGTTGATGGAGTAACAAGACTTGATATTTTCCAGCGTAGTGGAATTTTCATGTATGATGTGGTGTCGTTGTCCTTGTTTGAATATATTAAGGTTCGCCAGTGTTATGGTCTTCTTTGATTTGCCTTTGGGGAAGAGTGTAGTGGAATAGTGTCTAAGAAGCGGTTGTCAGAGATGGTGGTGTGTAGCGATTTCAGAATCGAACCGGTGCTTTAGAAGCTGATGGCTCAAGAAAGATGATTTCCTAGGAGGTTTAGAGTTGGTAGCAATTTATTAGTTCAGGTGCTACAGGTATGGATTGATTTGGGTAAACATTTGGGCAGCGAGGCATGAGGAAGGCATGGTGAGAGGTGTCTCACAGTGGTTGAATTACTAGCAGGTTAAGTATGAAAAATAAAGGTCG
This sequence comes from Nicotiana otophora, assembly GCA_000715115.1. Lineage (NCBI taxonomy): Eukaryota > Viridiplantae > Streptophyta > Magnoliopsida > Solanales > Solanaceae > Nicotiana > Nicotiana otophora. The sequence goes on along the minus strand of AWOL01S0002549.1, from coordinate 174,671 downwards.
AGAAGTTGCTTAAAGGAGATGGTTTAACCGAATTAAGAGTGGCAGATTAGCATATAGTTTTCGTGGAAGGATAGTCGCATGCCTTGAGAAAGTTTAGAGCGGTTTGGGAATCGTGATGGAAGGTGATTTAGTCTACGAATTTATTTGGGATGGTGGCTACTGTATCAAGGAATATTGTATATGGGAAAAAGGAGTTTGCTTGAAATGAAGAGGGGTGTGAACACTTGTATATCATTGGAATGCAACATGACTTCGAGTTTGGAATGTATTGTCGCACTTTTAGTTGATGTCAATGGGGGAATGAACGGACTTATACATCTGGTGGATGAGCATAGGCTCAGGAGGGTTTACTGATTTCGTGGTAGTTGTACCCAGTGCAGCGTCGTGGGGAGATGTCAGTATGGAATTCCACAAGTACGCTATCTCCTCTGAACAATTAAGTGGTTTTGTGATTTTGATGAAGTTTCTACGAAGAGTTCTACTTACTACCCAACAGAAGGTCGAATGTCCGATTGTGGCTGATAATTCGGAATGTTCATGAAAAGTTTAACAAGAGACTACAAGAAATTTGATGGGTTGACGGTGCAAGATCATGGTAATCGAGAAGGAGGATCTTTGTGGGTTCTATGTTTATGTGATTGTAGCTTAAAGCTAAGTAGGAAGCCCTCCGTCTACGATTGGATCATGTGGTTGTCTGCTTGTGCAGCTTCTGGTTATTGGTGCACTGGTAGAATATTTATGACTAAGAAAAAGGAAACATCAGGGGTGATTCGAGCAAAGGATTTGATGAATGTATGCTATATCTCGCCCTATCGATTCATACGCAAATTTTGGGGAGGCTCAAAGTTTATGCTTTTGGTAGATGTGATGTACAAGTAAAATAATTCATCTGGTTGCTTCTTTGGGAGTGTTCATGCACTGACAGCACACTAGAGTTTGGCTTATATTCGGGACCAAGCCAAAATGGGTGACTCTCAATAGTGGTTCTAATGGATTTGTTATGTGTGGCTAGAGATCGGGATTTTGAAGCAGAGTGTGAAAAATACTTAGGGAATTTTCTATGTTATCACCGTGTCTGCGGGGCTGTATTGAAAAAATGGGAGAAACAGTTTTGAATTCGCAAAAGGTCTTTCTGAATGGGTGTACCAGTTGGAGATGCTATTGTGCGCATAAGGAGGGTAGGAGATGGTCCATGGGTATTGAGATGATGTGGTCTCGCGAACTAGGCCACTAAAGAGGAGTGTTGTTGAATTTAGTTATGTTCTTGAATGGAGCTATTATTATTTCTAAGGCAAGTCAAGAGTAAATTGAAGGAAGTGGGGTCGGTTGGTAATGGTTTGAATCAGCGTGATTGAGGCAATGATCAGTTCTTTCGGCGTGTTAAGGTTATACCTGTGATTGGCGGTGGTAAGTGCTGGCTCAACAGCCACCATAACTTAATTGATTTGGAAGGCATTTGACTCAAATGGCCTTGTGGTTTAAATGGATTCCAGAAGAGTCATGACAGTTTAGATCGTGACTTGAGGTTTGTATTTTCTGCGGTTTGGGAATTTGGTTGCATATCGCTATGGTTCTTCTGAAATCAGTTAAGTGAAAGATTTCTAGACAATGAAGTGTTTATTCTACTAGTGGTTCAGGGGTTATGATGAATTCTTGTATTCTCACATAGTGGCATGATAGGTGCAGTGAGTGACATGGGAATTGAAAGTTGAGGATCAAGGTTGCGGTTCGGTGTTGACAAGAATGTCACGAGCTCGGGTGAGCCGGGAAGAATTTAGATGTTCAGAGTAAGCTGACATTATCCTAGTGTCGCCTGGGAATGGTGTTCTGTGGAA
>AWOL01S0002549.1:67291-166393 GCA_000715115.1 Nicotiana otophora | reverse complement strand
ACTAGGCCGAGCCTTAACACTTTGAGTTGTGGGCGAGTTATTTGAGAAACGGTAAAGATTATATTTATTTTGTGCTCATGTACTGTATTGTAAGCACGTGTCTCGTAATTCGGTAACTTCCTTTCTTTCTTGTGAAGAGGGCCGAAAGCCTCGGCAGTATAATAGATGCATCTATGGTTCGTGCCGCTCGACCATCGACAGTGTACATATTATTCTGGATCGGTCCGAACGACCTCGGCAGAATCGTGCGTTATATCGCTAGTAGTCCGAATATTCACAAGATAATCTTTCCATTGATGCTCGATATTTTATATTGTATTCCTTATGTATTTGATATTGGCACTTGACATTTTTCTGAGCTGTTAAGTTAGAATACAAGATCGAGAAATTCATACTTTAAAAGAAATATTTGGAAGTTTATGTAACTTACAGATTTACCCCCACTATCATCGTACACTTCATATCTGTTATGAATTATTATATTATTTTATTGGACCTCTAGTAAGTGTCGATATCGACCCCTCGTCACTACTTCTCCGGGGTTAGGCTAGATACTTACTGGGTACGCGTTGATTTACATACTCATGCTGTACTTCTACACTAAATGTGCAGGAGCTGACAGGTTCATTTGGCGATCATCTTGGCGCGTAGGCGCAACTGTTGAGGGGACTTTATGTGAGCTGCATTCCAAGCTACGCTTCGTACCCCACCGAGTCTCCATCGTGCTATGTATTTTATCCTGTCTATTTATATTCTGGACAGATGTTGTATTATTATTATTATTGTACTCCTTAGAAAATACTCATGCACTTGTGACACCGGGTTTTGGGGTTATACTTGTTGATGCTTACAGTTTCGTATATTATTATCGAGTTTCATATCTTTTATAAACTATAAATGTTGTACGTTTTCGTGGATTTAGAAGTGTAAATATCATTCCTTATTAAAATATATGTTTTCGAAAGTAATAAAATGAGTAATTAATTTAATAAATCACTGTTGGCTTGCCTGACGGCAGCGTTAGGCGCCATCACGACCTATAGTGGATTTTGGGTCGTGATAATTACTATCATATCCTTCTTTGTAATAATAATAATCTTATTAATTTAAAGTTTGATATAGTTAGAAAGTAATTAATAAAAAATTAATTAATTTAATAGACCTAAATGTTAGGAATAATAATATAGAAGGAATTATAGTTGTGTTACCTAATTCGAGCAAGGAATTTGTTTTATATAAAGTAATACAATTTAATTCATTTTAAAGTCGTAAATATTATAATTTTTTACATAATTTAAATAAGAAAATATTTAATAAGTAGAAATTTTGTTAATTTTACAATTCTAAAAATTAGGAAAAATAAATAAATGACAATTTTGTACTATGTGAAATCTATTTTGCAAGGATAAAAAAGGCGAATAACATTTCGCTAAGGGCCTTCGTACTTTTAATATAATATAGATTAGTTATGATATATAAATTTTAGAACCTTATCTTTGTTTCATTTATTTAATTCAGTTTGTGCTTTAAAATATATAAGTTTACCGCAAAAATTAAAGTACATTATATTATTGGTTACAATTGTAAATTATAATTCAAAACGTATCATGTCATTTGTAAACTTACTTTTTTTTTAAGCTCGTAAACTTACTTAAGATATAGTTTTACTCATAATTATTTATAGGTTTGATTTACGATATATAATAAACTTCAATACTTTAGACACAAAATTAAAACTAAAGTTTAATCAATAAAAGTCAAATGTACGTGTATACTTTAAGTTCTAAAGGAGATAATTTTTAGCTTTTAATTATTTCATAGAGTTATTTCTTTTAAGGTGGATTGTGAATGCCCTTTGAAATATTCACACAAAAAGAGCAACACACATTTTATTATACTATCACATTAGAATAAGAATTCCAAAACCTAAAAGGAGTTCTAAGTGCACAAGACTTTATTTTTAGTTTTCACTTTATTATCTTTCAATTAACTTTTTCTCTTGTTACTAAAATATTAAAATTATAAAAAATTAATTTGTTATAATTTATACAAAGAATAAAGACTCCTAAATCTAAAAATAGTTCTAAGTGGACGAAACTTTCCTACTTTAATTCTTTTAGGTGTTATGTTTCTTTTACAAATATGTTTTCTTACCTAGTTTAAAAAGGAAGGATTCAATAGATAAAATTTGAAATCCTAAATATTAGGAAATATTTAAATGACTATCCTAAATATTAAAAATAACTATTTTGTCTAGTGTAACATATTTAAAAGGTAAAAGAGATGAATGACATTTTCTTTAAGGGCACATAAAACTCTTAAATTTAAAATAAAAAGAGTATATATTTAACTTCAACATATTTATATTTTTGCATTCGCTTTCCTTGTTTTTCTTTTTCGTTTGCAATCTCTTTTCTTTCTATATTATCATTTTGTGCATATAAAGAACAAATAAAATCATGCCATTTTACGTCGTAACCAATCCTAATAGTCAAACAATATGTCGTGTTTTGGTTTCGCACTTTGCCTTCTATTTCTTTCGATTTGCAAACAAACAATAAAATATAAACTATTCTAGATCTACTCATAATAAAATAATTCTAGTGATATACTCCTTTTTTTTTTCTCTAAATTAATACTTTTCAACTAAATATTTACAAATATTAATATTATAAACCTAACAATTTGTAGGAAATTAACGTCTATCATCCTGGTAAAGTTGTTGTCATGTGACCAGGAGGTCACGAGTTCGAGCCGTGGAAATAATCTCTTGCAGAAATGGACGAGTAAGGCTACGTACAATAGACCCTTGTAGTCCGGCCCTTCCCCGGATCCCCCGCATAGCGGGAGCTTAGTACACCTGGCTGCCCTTTCGTCTATCATTTTGTTGATTCTAAGCCCTAGTTTGTACTATATTAAAATGTTATTGGATATTTAACTCTAACAAAATTCATTTTGTATAATTTTACTAAGATTTTTGATAATTTTTTCTTTTGAATGAAATACAGATTACTAGATGATAGTTTGATTTTGTGATGACCCAAATTGTCATCTTTTAATTTAATAAGTAATTCTGTATTTTAAGACCTCAAAAGGTACCATTTATCATTTTTCGACTTGCGTGCGCAGTCCGTAAAATTTTTCGAAAAGTTTTTATGTGAAAAGAAAATGGATTAAAATGTGAAATAGAGCTTTAAAACTTAACTGAGTTGACTTTGGTCAACATATTTAGCAAACGGATCCGGATCAGTATTTTGACAGTTCCGGTAGCTCCGTATCGTAATTTAGGACTTGGGCATATGCCCGAAATTTAATTTGGAGGTCCCTAGGTCAAATTATGACCATTTAACGGAACCAGCAATTTAAGGCTGAAGATTTCAAGTTTGACAACGGGGTTGACTTTTTGATATTGGAGCGAGAATTTGATTCTAGAAATTTAAATAGCTCCGTTATATCATTTATGACTTGTGTGCCAAATTTGAAGTCATTCCGGATTCATTTAATATGTTTTGGCACGAGGTTTGCAAATTAAAAAGTTTAAAAACTCAAAGTCTGAATCGAGGTGTGAATTGTAATTTTGATATTATTTGATGTGATTTAAGACCCCCTAGTAAGTCCGTATGATGTTATCGGACTTGTTGGGATATTTGGATAAGGTCCCGAGGGGCTCGGATGAGTTTCGGATAGGCCACGGGATGTTTTGAACTTAGAAACGTTTGCTGGTATAACTGAACATGTTGCAGGCCTCTGATCTCGCAATTGCGAGATCAGGCATCGCAAATGCGAACCAAGCAGGTATGAAAATTGCGAGATTTTTATCGCAATTGCGAAGAAAGCCTAGGCCAGCAGTTCTCACAATTGCGAGTTTATCTTCGCAATTGTGAAGGGCCAATTGTCGCAAATGCAACATTATCTTCGCATTTGCGAAGGCATCGGAAATGTGAAGGTTCTCGCATTTGCGATGAATCCTTCGCATTTGCGAATTACGAAGCTCAGTTCGCAATTGCGACACCTGCAGCTGAACAAAATAACTTTTGGACGGAATTTTTGATTCATTTCCCAAATCTTCAAAACCTAAAACCTCAAGAGGCGATTGTTTGGGCGCTTTTCACGGNAATTGCGAAGAAAGCCTAGGCCAGCAGTTCTCGCAATTGCGAGTTTATCTTCGCAATTGCGAAAGGCCAATTGTCGCAAATGCGACATAATCTTCACATTTGCGAAGGCAGCGGGATTGTGAAGGGCATCGCAATTACGAGTGTTTCTTCACATTTGCGAGCTTCGCATTTGCGAAGCTCAGGTCGCAATTGCGACACCTGCAGCTGAACAAAATAACTTTTGGACGGAATTTTTGATTCATTTCCCAAATCTTCAAAACCTAAAACCTCAAGAGGCGATTGTTTGGGCGCTTTTCACGGAAAAATATTGGGGTAAGTGTTCCTTATCCTATATTGATTATATTTCATGATTTCATACTCATTTATATCATGAATCCGTAAATTTATGGAGGAAAAATCAGATTTTTCTAAAATCTTCCAAAAACGAAAATTTAAGATTTGAAGGTCCATTTGATATCGAAATTGGATAATTTTTGTATGGTTGGACTCGTCTCAGAATGGGTGTTCGGATTTCATAAGTTTTTCCGAGATTTGAGACGTGGGTCCCACTGTCGAATAATTTCTATGATTAGTATTGAATATATTAAATTGTTTGTGAATAGATTTGAAGCTTTCGGAGGCAAATTTAAAAGGAAAAGTTGTGGTTGAATAATTGATTGGAATTTGCAAAACGAGGTAAGTGTCGGGGTTAACCTTGACTTGAGGGAATAGAACTCTTAAATTGTTTGTTATATGAATTGCATGTAAACGACGTATAGGCAAGGTGACGAGTGTCTATACGTCGTCAAATTAATTGTTTGCCTGCTTACTTGAAAAATCATAAATTATTTTTAATCATAAATTAATTATTATAATAATTATTTCTCTCTTATTCTTTGCAAATACAAATTCTTGAATTCCTGCATTAATTGTTACATACTATTTGAAATATGTGTCTTAATTGTTATTTGACATTTAGCATAATAAATATTAAACTGCCTATTTGCTCCCTGATTTCCATAATAATTTGCTATTTGTCATTGTTTGCTTCATAATTAAATCATAATTATTGTATGCTTGTTGTTTTGTAATTTTATATTAATTGTTACATTTATTGGTAAAATTTCTTCTATAAGAATTGGTAAATGAAAATGTTGGAGGAGCGGGTTGCACGCCGCAACATGATTGATTATAATGAATATATTGGAGGATCGGGTTGCACGCCGCAATAGACTTATTAAAAGTCAATATTGGAGGATCGGGTTGCATGCCGCAACAGACTTATTAAAAGTCAATATTGGAGGATCGGGTTGCACCCGCAACAGACTTGTTAAAAAGTTAATATTGGAGGATCGGGTTGCATGCCGCAACAGAACTAAATGTGGATATATTGTGAGAGCGGGTTGCACCCTGCAACAGAAGTAATGAAAATGATAATTGGTTATGACTGCTGAGTTGCCTTCAATTATTATAAATGAATTACGTAATTTATTCTTATTATTGTTGTTGTTACTAATATTGCGTACAGGTTAATGTAAGTGAACCGCCTTACCTTCGTCACTACTTCGTCGAGGTTAGGCTCAGCACTTACCAGTACATGGGGTCGGTTGTACTGATACTACACTCCGTACTTCTTGTGCAGATTTTGGAGTGGGTCCCAACGGCGTACCATAGACTTACTCGGATTTCAGCTATCAGAGGAGACTTGAGGTATAACTGCATGGCGTTCGCAGTTCTGAAGTCCCCGTCTATTGTACTTTAGCTGTGTGTTTATTTTCAGACAATTTTATTTTATTCATACCTTTATTTATATTTATTCTACAAGCTCGTGCACTTGTGACACCAATTCTGGGATGATATTTAGACACCGTTATTATTATGGATTATTTCAAAATTTCTTCCGCATTTGCTTCTTTGTTATTAATAAATTTAAAAATTATTTTAAAAATGGATAATGTTATTCTAATGTTGGCTTGCCTAGCAAGTGAAATGTTATGCTTCATCACAGTCCGGAGGTGAAAATTTCGGGTAGCGACAGATTTTCATTCCTATTTAGATATTACCACTCTAGTAATGACGGCTTGAAAAGTCTATCCCCTATTGTTATATTTATAATATTACCTTTATAAGTAATAAAATATCGAAACACATACAAATATAAGTAGAAAGTTATTTTACACTATTTATGTCATATTATATTATGGACTGTCATATGTTTTCAAAATCATTAAATTTATAAAAAAGTTGAAGAGACATAACTCCTTAACCTCGTAACGATGTGTTAGAAATTAATGCCCTTTATGACTTCGCCACTTTGATAATGCATCGTTCTGAAAGCAAGAATACCATACCAGGAAGGATCGATCACCCATAAACATGAGAACTATATATTCATTACTCATTATCATAAAAAATAACAATTTAGACCAAAAAGAAAATATGTAACTTCGATAAAATTTAAGTGAACTTCTTGGGCGATGTCACAAAAAAGCGCCTGGAAGCTTCCTGATCAAGAGTCTATACTCTATTGGAATTATGGATTCTTTGTAGTTTTGAGAAGTCAATGGGATGTAACACGATAAACAAAGTAAATATACTCAAGATATATGAACTGATGCACACTACATAATAGACTTTACAAAGACAATAATTCTTTTTCATGAAATAAGTAAATAAATAAGCTAAATTTTAGGAAAGCCAAAAGCTAAAGAAAAAACTCAATTTAAAATCGAAATCATACCTAATTAGAGGCTGGCAACGATTGACAACTGCTTGCAATAGTTGTTTCTTAAAGAGGTAAATTATTCTAGTTTTGGTCATGCTTTTATCTGTCTATTTATATCTATGTACTATATTAGAAGCACCCTCCACTTCCAACCAAGAGGTTGTGAGTTCGAGTCACCCCAAGAGCAAGGTGGGAAGTTCTTGGAGGGAAGGATGCCGAGGGTCTATTGGAAACAGCCTCTCTACCCCAGGGTAGGGGTAAGGTCTGCGTACACACTACCCTCCCCAGACCCCACTAGTGGGATTATACTGGGTTGTTGTTGTTGTTGTTGTACTATATTAGAAGCACCCTCCACTTCCAACCAAGAGGTTGTGAGTTCGAGTCACCCCAAGAGCAAGGTGGGAAGTTCTTGGAGGGAAGGATGCCGAGGGTCTATTGGAAACAGCCTCTCTACCCCAGGGTAGGGGTAAGGTCTGCGTACACACTACCCTCCCCAGACCCCACTAGTGGGATTATACTGGGTTGTTGTTGTTGTTGTTGTACTATATTAGAAGCACCCTCCACTTCCAACCAAGAGGTTGTGAGTTCGAGTCACCCCAAGAGCAAGGTGGGAAGTTCTTGGAGGGAAGGATGCCGAGGGTCTATTGGAAACAGCCTCTCTACCCCAGGGTAGGGGTAAGGTCTGCGTACACACTACCCTCCCCAGACCCCACTAGTGGGATTATACTGGGTTGTTGTTGTTGTTGTTGTACTATATTAGAAGCACCCTCCACTTCCAACCAAGAGGTTGTGAGTTCGAGTCACCCCAAGAGCAAGGTGGGAAGTTCTTGGAGGGAAGGATGCCGAGGGTCTATTGGAAACAGCCTCTCTACCCCAGGGTAGGGGTAAGGTCTGCGTACACACTACCCTCCCCAGACCCCACTAGTGGGATTATACTGGGTTGTTGTTGTTGTTGTTGTACTATATTAGAAGCACGAAAGTTTTTAGCGAAATACTGTTCGCTTTTTTTCCCTTTAAAAATAAATTTTATAATGGATAACATTGTAATTTAGTTATTTTTATAATATTTAGAACTTTAATATCGAGTAAATTTTTAGTAATTATATTTCCTTATTGCCTAATATTTAGGAGTTCTAAATCAACTAAAATTTTAAATTTATGTTAAATATCTTTTTCCTAATACGAACCAAACATATTTAAAAACAAATACAAACACATAGAAGGTAAATTTCTTTTCCTACATGAAAATCGATGATAAAACATTTTGTAATTTTTATCTTCTTACCAATTTTACCAAGATTAGTTTTTTTCCCCATAATATAAACTCCATAATTTCGCTCCTAGCTTAACATAATCCTTTTAGAATCTATTAACAGTAAGCAATTTTATTACGATCTTATGCTCTAATATACTTCCATAAAAAGAAATATTCAGATGCATAGTTATGTACTCGAATAAAGAAAGAAAGCTTCATTTAAAATGAAGAAATAATAGATTAATCAAAGTATAGAAGCTGAATCTAATACGTTTGTTGTAACACTGTGTAAATTTGGACTAGGTGTGGACATGTTAAATGAATATTAATGTGATATTTTAGACATGTGAAGTCCTATCGGGATGAGTATGGGTGGAAATAGTTGTTTTGGAATCAAGACGGAGAATGGGGTCCATAAGATTCGATAAATTCGACTAAGTTTATGGAATATCTGTCTTCTAGCTAGGATTAATGAAAGTCTGTTGAGAATTAGGGAAAACTTAAAACATAGAAGTTGTAACCCTTTGAAATATCGTTCCAACAATATATTGTGAAGCCCCAACGGATCTTTTTGCAAAACGTTATGTTTATTTTACTGGACAATGCGCAGTATGCGCGCCCAAATGGTCTCGTGCTCGGCCACGCACTTGTGGCAGTGCTACTGCCCTTGCTGTGCGTTTAGGTGTACGTTTGGGCCTTCAGTTGTGCGGGATCACACCCGAAGGGTCGTTTTAAAAATCCTACTTCGTCCCCCACACCCTAAAACACAAAAACTTACTCTAGAAAGGGAAGCTCTCAAGAACCTAACTCCCCCAAGGTCCCTCCACCATCCAAGATAAGTTCTAACGATGATTCTAAGTTAATTTTGTTTCTCCAACACCTTATTAACATGGGTAAACCCTTCAAATCATTAGATATTCAATTGAGACTTCATTGTTGAAAAAAGGAACCCTAGAACTCGAATTCAAGAGGATTAAACTTCAAAAAGGTAATGTCTTCACCCTTTAATTGATTATAATATTGGATTAATGATTATAGACTCTATGTTCATGAGATATGAGTTGATGGGTTTGATAGAAAAACATGAACGATTATAGTTTTGGGTTGTTGATTGTTGATTATTTATTAAGGGTGTTGTTTATCTTGTGGGTGATCAAGAATGGTATTGATTATAGTAAATTGAGATTTTAGAATTTATCTATGAGCAAGATAATGGGTTGTTGGGTGTAAAAACACCATTAATAAGGGCTATGAAGCTTTATGCTCACCAAGTGTTTGAGAAAATGCTTAAGTGACCAAAACATGAGTATTATTGCTAATATGGAATCTCTTTGACTTGTATTGATATAGATTAAAGTTGAAAGGGTTGGCAAATGTTGTATTATGCTCAAGAGCAGGAAGTTAAGGTATATGAGACTAACTCTCTATGTTTGGGAATGTTAATAATTCTCCCTGCACAAGGTTTCTTTTACAACGTTACTAATTGCCTCTGAAATATAGTTCAGCTTAGTGCCTTGAATAGTTGCATAACTTCTATTCTCTAGCTTCATAATTCGTTCATGACTTTCATTTCGAACGTTGTGAGCTCAGTGCGTAATCAATATAGACTTGTGTTTGATGCCCATGAGTCTCAGTCAGATTACTCAGCATGTCATAAACAGTTAAAACTTCAGTTCTCATAATCAGTTCATGAATACATGTCTCAGTCTAGTTCTATTCAGCATTCCATTATCATGTAAGTCAGTATGGTTCAGTATTTTAGTATCAAATATTACAGTATGATTCTCAGTTCTTGATTTTAAATCCCTGAATGTTGAACACTTGTATTTGAGCCTGAGGCCGCAATTTATGCTTTATGCATCTTTGGGCCTGAGGCCGCAATTATGTATACGTATATTTGGGCCCAAGGCCGTAACTTGTGCACACATATATATTGGGCCTGAGACCGTAGTTTAATATTCAGATAAACAGGTGGTTCATCATTCAGAAAAGGGAGTATTCATATCCTAACATCTTTTGTTCAGTTCAGTTATCATTTCAGTTATCAAATATTAGTTATCAGCTTTCAGTTATAAGTTATCAGTTCAGTTTTTTAGTTTCAGCATTTACAATTCTTTTTAGCATTTACAATTCTTTCTTTCAGTTGCTTTACACACCAGTGCAATTCAAATGTACTGACGTCTCTTTTGCCTGGGGCCTGCATCTCACGATACGGATAATGATTTACAGGTTGACAATTCAGAGTGCTATGATTCATGTACCAGTTATTTGGTGATCCCCAATTCTTTTGGGGCATTATCATTACCTTACAGTCTTTAGTATTTTCAGAAAGTCAATGTTTTCAGTACTTTATTAGAGGCTTCATAGACTAGAGTAATAGTTAGATAGAGTCATAGGATTTTCATGTTAAGAAATATTGGCTACAGATATATTTCAGACCTATGTTAGTATTTTCACACTTGATTTATATCACTCAGACTTTCAGTATATCAGCATGTGTTAGTTTATCTTCCGCATTCACTATGTTATGATATCACATGTTGATTCAGCCAACCAGTTGGTTCGCTCGGGCATATGTAGTTAGGCACCGGGTTCCCTATTATGCCCAGGTTCGGGCGTGACAAAACTTGGTATCATAGCACTAGGTTCAAGAGTCATAGGGAGCATATGAAGTCGTGTCTAGTGGAGTTTCCTTTATATGTGTGTGTCAGCCATGCATATAAATGGTTAACTACAAGACATTCAGGATTTTCTCATTTCTTTCTGCTCTAGATCGTGCCATGAAACTCAGAGCAATAGGCAACCTTCTCTTCCTATCGAATTCCAGACGTATCGAATGCCCAAGCGATGGCCAAAAAAAACCCAAGGCTCTAGAGATAATGATAACCTGTTAGGATATAATTATGGATTACAGGTTGGTAACAAATGAGACATGAAAGGATATATGTCACGACCCAAAATCTTACCAGTCGTGATGGAGCCTATCTCAATCTTATGCAAGCCCACAATCTTAATAAACCACCATATCTTTTAAATTTGAATATAAAATAATTAAATTTAGCGGAAAAAATCTCACAAATACAAATATAACACTCTCAAAATCCGGTGTCACTGAGTACATGAGCATCTAATATGAATACAAAGTCTGACTGACAAAATCACTGTCTCAAAATATAGAACAATACAATAATTAAACAGGAAGGGAATCAAGTCTGCAGACGTCAAGCAGCTACCTTGATAGTCCCCAACATAATTAACTTCGAAATCTAGCAGCCGCCGTATCCGGGAGCATTTGGATTGCACATAAGGTCCAGAGTGTAGTATGAGTACAACTAACTCAATAAGTAATAAGACTAACCTCTGGACTGAAAGTAGTGACGAGCTTCGCAGGTACAGTCCAGTATAAATAATGGTACAACAATGTAGGCATGCTTCCAAGTTCAACAGTTAAACTCAGTACAAGTAAAATAGATTAATACTGCATGATATGAGGAATACGACATCTCAGTAGAAAAACCTCAAGTAAATACTGGTCACCAATTATTCGGTCACTTGGTACTGGTTATGGCAAATCTAGCCCAAGGTGTTCCAACCCGTATATATATATATACATATCGAATGACAGTCAGTCGCTCAGTACCGTTTAAGTCCAATCCAGCCCTGGGTAATTTATCCCCAAATATAAATGATACGGACAAGATCCATGTCCAGGTAAATTCATTACAATATAAATAATTAAGGCAAGTCCATGCCCTAGGAAATCCATCCCGAATATAAATAATCATCTACGCTCACTGGGGGTATGTACAGACTCCGGAGGGGCTCATTCAGCCCAAGCGTGATATAAAGCCTATATGGCCTACTACAGGCGGGCAGTCCCAGTCCGTATAATAACAAAGCCTATAATCCTCGATCCATAAAATAGTAAAGCCTATAAGGCCTGCTGCAGGCGGGCAACCCCGATTCATATAATAATAATGTATAAAGCCATTATGGCTTGTTGCAGGCGGGCAGCCCCTATCCATTTATTGATAACATATAATAAGCCAATATGGCCTACTGCGGCGCGCAGCTCGATCCCATATATATCCTCACAATGGACGAATATGACCGGGTGTGAAATGTATATTTTTGAAATAATTAATTCAACAACAACACGACCCCATGGGTCCCAAAATATTGGCACATAGCCTAAACACGATATTTAATAAGAGCCTCGGCTCAATTTCTCTAACACGTGGAACATGTTCAGATAATAACATGATTCATTAATTTTACAACTGCATAGGATTTATTCAAGACATAATTTTTGTGGTGCACGTCTACATGCTCGTCACCTATCGTGTATGTCACCTCCAAACAATTTATATCATAACAAATTTCGGGGATTCCTACCCTCAGAACCAAGTTCAGAAGTGTTACTTACCTCAAACCGTGTAATTGTTTACTCCGCTATGCCTTTGCCTTGTGAATTGGCCTCCAAACGCCTCGAATCTAGCCACAATTAATTCGATTCAGTCAATAAACTTTATTGTTATTAATTCCATAAGAAAATACTAATTTTCCATAAAAATCTGAAATTTAGCTCAAAAATTGTCCGTGAGGCCCACGTCTCGGAATTCGACGAAACTCACAAAATCTGACAACCCATCCAATTACAAGTTCAACCATACTAATTTCACTCATATCCGACTCCGAATCTGTGCTCAAATCTCAAAAATACATTTTATGAAATTGTAGAAATTCCTCCGATTTCTCTTGAAAAATCAATAATCTAACGCCGAAAACGAAGATTAATTCATGGAATGTAATCACAAGGGAGTCAAGAACACTTACCACAAGTTGTGTGAAACATTTTCTCTCCAAAGTCGCCCAATCCGAGCTCCAAAATCCGAAAATGAAGAAAGAAACCAAAACCCACGATTTTATCTTTTGTCTAGTCATTTACTCTTCGCGATCACACAAAATGCTTCGCGATCGCGAAGCACAAAAATCTCCAGCCCAAAATTTGCCTTTCGCAATCTCGGAAAATGCTTTGCGATCGCGAAGAACAAGTGCGCAGCTCTTCCAGACAGCTTATATAAGCTCCCAAAATCAGCCCTGTGCAACAGAGATTTCCAAACTCTTCCGAGACATCCTATAGTGTATCCACCAAAACTTTTTGTACACAACTTCAAATGAAAAATGGTTTACCTCTTTGAAAACTAAACATAAAGGGCTATAATTTTTATTTTTGAATCATCTCCAAATTCCCTATAGATTGCGAGATATAATCTTCCAAAGTCGGGTCAGTGCAGCAAGATTTTCCTCTATGAGGTCGCGAAAAGGCTTCCGCGATCACGATTCACACCAGCAAAATTTCTCTTCGTGATCGCGACCATTTGTCTGCAATCATGATGCATACCTTTGTGGCCAAAAACCAGTACTAAGAATGGCCTAGAAATGGTCAGAAACCACCCCAAAACTCACCCGAATCCCTCGGGACCTCAACCAAATATACCAACAAGTCCTAAAACATCATACGAACTTAGTCGAAGCCTCAAATCACATCAAACAACGCTAAAATCACGCATCATGCCCCAATTCGAGCTTAATGAACTTTGAAATTTTAAGTTTCCACAAACGATGCTGGAACCTATCAAATCAAGTCCAATTGACCTCAAAATTTGCACACAAGTCATAAATGATATAACAGATCTATTAAAATTTTCAGAATCGGATTTCGACCCCGATATCAAAAAGTCAACCCTCCGGTCAAACTTTCCAAAAATTCAACTTTCGCCATTTTAAGCCTAATTCCTCTACCAACCTCCAAATAATTTTTCGGACACGCTCCTAAGTCCAAAATCACCATACGGAGCTATTGGAATCATCAAAATTCAAATCCGAGGTCGTTTATATATAATTCCACATCCGATCAACTTTTCTAACTTAACTTTTTCAATTATGAGACTAAGTGTCTTATTTCACTCCGAATTCCTTCCAGACCCGAACCAACTAACCCGATAAGTCTTAAAACGATTGTAAAGCAAATATTGAGCAGTAAATGGGGGAATGGAGCTGTAATACTTAAAACGACCGGCCATGTCGTTACAATATAATGGATAGTAGTATAGATTAGAGCATAACCTTATGAGAAAGTACAAAAGTATATATCATGTTTTATGGTTATCAATTTACCTCAGTTACCAGTTGTACAGTCTTTCAGTTATCAGGTTTATGGTTATTTAGCATGCTAGCATTCAGTTATTTAGTTGCCAGATCTCAAATTTTGAATATATCCAAATAAAAGTGACTTGTGAGTATACAATGATGCATATGGGTGCTAAAAGAAACTATAAGTAATAGTGATTCTAGCGAAATCTTCGCATATTTTAGGTCCGGATTAAAACCCAAGGCTCGCCGGATGGAGCAGGAAGTGATTTATCAGATGATAGTATACTCTGAAGGATGAGTTTGTGTATGGTAGTCGTATGTGTTTTACCTCACAGAACAATTTCTTTTAATTCTTGGAAATGGAGCCACAGGTGGGATGATGTTAGTTTAAATGTTAGACCCCACATACAAGTTAAGAATTCAACCGCAACAGGCATAAAATTGATCACTATAGGCTTGGACAGATAAGAGTCTAAGGGAAAAATATCTAGGAGGCAGAAATGTTTGATATTACCAAAGATGTATTTTTTGTACGACTCATGCATATGACTAAGAAGATATGATGTGCGAAATGACACTACTAGAAATAAGGCCTATGGCAACCCTTCTAAAACCATTGTAGTAAATACATTAACCGACCCTATAGGGCTACTAGGACGGTTTAGGATGCGTTCCTTAATTCAGCGTTACCATAGGTCTATTGGAATGGTTATTTGTAACGGTTACAAAATCGTTCCCATATAGGGATATTGTAACGGTTATGAAACCGTTACATCAATATGTGGAACGGTTTTTAGTTCTGTTGGGACGGTTATAAACCGTTCTGATATATTTGTGCCAACTCTATTTTAAGGCTATAGCGACGGTTGGTATGATATATTGTAATAGTTTCGTGATCTATTACAACAATTATTAGGGGATGCTATTATTGTTTGTTAGGTCTATTACAACAGTTATATTGTCTATTGCAACGGTTATATTTATAGTTCCAGAATAAGGAATATTTCTCATACAACAAAATTTTATACACTATCACTTGTATAAACTACAAAATAACACTAAAATATCCAACTAGCATTATCCATAGACAAAAATAAAATATGAATACATTGTTTGATCAATAATTCAAAGTTAAAATAGATGAGTTTGCATACAAAAAAAATCTAAACTAAAATATCTTGAACATAATGAAAAAGCCTAGCAACGATCAACAACACTCAAGTAAGGTCTTCGTCACTGCTTTCATCTGCAATCACTGCACCTACAAATGACGATCAATAAATGATTAAACAAAGAAAATTTTAAGATATTTGAATCATTGATTCGTTATTGTCACGACCCAAAATCCCACCACAGACGTCGTGATAGCACTTAGTCTCTAAGACTAAGTAAGCCGATTATAATAACAATTCAAGCCTTTTTTTATTCAATACAAGTGTCAACACTAACAACGGAAGTATTCAACAAACAACCTCCCAAGACTCATAATACTGAGTCACGAACTCTAACTGAATACATGGAATGATCTCGAGGACCGAATGTACAATACTATCCGGATAAGAAATTAACAGTACAATAAAAATGGAAAGACTCCAAAGGACTGCGCCGACCAAGCACCTCTACTTTCAATACTTGCGATCACACTTTAACTATGTCCGAGTTCGATATCTCATATACATGGCTTTGCACAAAAGAATGTGAAGAAGTGTAGTATGAGTACACCACAGTCGGTACCCAGTAAGTATCAAGACTAACCTCAGTGGAGTAGGGGCGAGGTATAGTCAAGACACTCACTAGTCTAATAACATGTGCAATATAATATACAAAAATAATAGAAAACAAATAACAATGATGGCAACACTAATCAACCAGTGGTATACATAGCAGGGCAACAAGAACACCATTAATATTGCTCAACCAATAATGAATACAAATACAACCAATTAATCAAGTCCTTTAAATAAAAGTCTTTTGCCTATATGCTTTCCAAATAATAATCCTCAGGATATAATACTTTCCAATAAATATATTTCGAAATATACTCTCTTCAAGTAAATATCTTTCAAATATAATTCTTTCAAATAAATCTCTTTCAAATATAAGTCCTTCAAATAAATATCTTCAAATATAATTCTTTCAAATAAATCTCTTTCAAATATAAGTCCTTCAAATAAATATCTTCAAATATAATTCTTTCAAATAAATCTCTTTCAAATATAATTCTTTCAAATAAATAGCACCATGTGACAACTCATTTAACTTTCATGGTGTGAGAAATACATTCAATATATCACATCAAATGGCACGGCAATACCTTCGTGCACTTGTCTCATTCTCACCCAATGTATATAT
Organism: Nicotiana otophora; assembly: GCA_000715115.1. Taxonomy (NCBI): domain Eukaryota; kingdom Viridiplantae; phylum Streptophyta; class Magnoliopsida; order Solanales; family Solanaceae; genus Nicotiana; species Nicotiana otophora. The sequence continues at coordinate 149,811 of AWOL01S0002549.1, read as the reverse complement.
GTAGATCAAATCAATTGGCACGGCAACACCCTTCGTGCATTTATCTCTTTCTCACTGTGCATGCAAATAACAATACCAACTAGGTGGGAGAAATACCAATAACAAAAAAAGGAATAAAGTGGGAGGCACACAAGAAGCAACAACGACTACACGTCACATAGAAAATATAGGTGCACAATAACATTTCAAGATAAAGGCCTGAATGAACACATAACAAAAAGATATCACAATATAATATATGTCTCTTATCCTCGCCTGCACGGAAACACCCTTCGTGCCATGAACATATGATAATATAAAAATAATGAAACGGCATCACCCTTCGTGCTTTTACTCTCATCCTCACCTGATAATATAAATAAAATGGCACGGCATCACCCTTTGCGCTTTACACTCTCAATGGCACGGTATCACCCTTCGTGCTTTTACTCTCATCCTCACCTGATAATATAAATAAAATGGCACGGCATCACCCTTTGCGCTTTACACTCTCAATGGCACGGTATCACCCTTCGTGCTTTTACTCTCATCCTCACCTGATAATATAAATAAAATGGCACGGCATCACCCTTTGCGCTTTACACTCTCAATGGCAAGGCATCACCCTTCGTGCTTTACACTCTCAATGGCACGGTATCACCCTTCGTGCTTTACACTCTCCCTCACATGATAATGTATATGAAGTGGCACGACATCACCCTTCGTACTTTACACTCTTCCTTACCAAGCACATTTATATCATTAACAAGCAAGGTAGGAAGCATAAATAACATCAAGGAGAGTGTTTAGACGACAACACAATACAACAATTCATATCACAATTTGCCCACTGACCACAACCAATTCCAAAGATGTAGCACAATCAACAACAAATTCAACAAATAGCCCAAGGTTCCACACAATGTACATAAAACTTCAAAAACAACAACATAGATGGAAAAATAACTCAGCATAGGACAACACCTTCTTTAATGTCAATTTTTCGATAAAAATATCAATACCTTTTTAAAACTTATTTAATTAATTATTTGCAGATGAAAAATTCATACTATAATTATTTTCAGGAAATATCAAATCAACAAACTCACGGAATTCACATAAAAATTCAAATGACAATCACACCCAATTATCATATAAAACAAATTCGACAAACAAAGAGTGAGGCATGACAAATAAAGAATTTAATAAATGCCAATAATTATTCAATTTACTATACAAAAATGTCTAAGACTTTAACCCAATAAATTTTGCACATATAAGCCCGAATACATACTCGTTACCTCGCGTACACGGCTTTCAATCACACAACTTTCACATAAGACTCAATGCCTAAGGGAAAGTTCCCCCACTCAAGGTTAGGCAAGATACTTAACTTTTTGAAGTTAGGCCGATATTCCAAAATCACTTTCTTGCTTGAATTGACCTCCGGACAGCTCAAATCTAACCAAATTAATTGTATATCTTCATTAAAATTTATCGAAAAGAATTTCAGATAATAAAACGTCGATTTCAAATTTTGCATTAAAAAGTCAACCAAAGTCAACGCAGGCCTGCCTCTCGGAACCCAACAAAATTTCACGAAATCCGATCACCCATTCTGATACGAGTTCAACCAGACAAAAATTATTAAATTCTGATGTCAAATGGACCTTTAGATCTTAAATTTTTATTTTTGGAAAGTGTTACAAAAATTTCAATTTCTTCCATCTAAATCTGAAATAAATGATGAATATAGGACATGGATTTATGAAATATAACCACTCTTGGTTATAGAACACTTACCCAATGAATTTCTTGAAAAACCCACGAAATATCGTCATAAATCGAGCTCCCAAAGTCCAAAATGTGAAATAATACTCAAACTCTCGGTTATATAGTACACAATTCTGATTTTCCAATGTGTGGTCCGCACATTTTCAAGTGCTACCGCACATTTTCAAGTTTTGCGGCCGCACAATTTTGAGTGCAGCCGCACTTCACTGTGACAGATTACTAGGCTTCAATAAAATACCTATAACTTTCTGTACAAATATCCAAATGATTAATATTATACCTTTCGGAAAACTAGATTCAAAGAGCTACAACTTTTGTTTTTGAATCATCTTGAAATTTGTTGTGGATTAAAAGATATAAGCCTCCGAAATCGGACCATCATGCATAACCCCTATAGTGCGGCCGCACACAAAAGTGTGCGGTCCGCACTTTTCCTCTGAAGTGCGGCCGCACACAAAATTATGCAGTCCACATTTGTCCTCTGTGGTCCGCACTTGTCCTCTGTAATCCACACTTTTCCTCTGAAGCGCGGCCGCACTCAAAATTGTGCGGTTCGCACTTTCCCTCTGCGGTCCTCACTTTTCCAAAAGTTCCAGAACAACATTAGAGTGACGAAATACTCGGACTCGCTCAAAATTCACCCCGAAACTCATCCGGAACCTCCCGGACACAAATCATATATGAATTTCAATCATAAAACACGCTACGGACCTTCTCATATACTCAAAATACTGAAAAGAGGTCGTCTTGACCCGATATTGACCATGGTCAAACTTCCAAATTTCTTAACTTTACTAATCTCTCAACCAACAATCCAAAAATACACCCAAGCCCCTCGGGACATCAACCAAATATACCAACACGTCCCAAAATATAATACAAATTTAGTGGAGGCTTTAAATCACGTCAAACAATGTCGAAAGTACGAATCGTGCCTCAAATCGAATTATGAGTTTTTGAATCTTCCAACTTCTATATTTTGCGCCGAAACGTATCAAATCAATCCGGAATGACTTTAAATTTTGCACACAAGTTATAAATGACATAATGTAGGTATTCCAATTTTCAAAATCGGATTCTGGCCCCAATATCAAAAAGTCAACTCCCCGGGTCAAACTTCCAAACTTAAATTTCTATTATAGCCATTTCGAGCCTAATTTAGCTACGGGCTTCCAAATAATTTTCCGGACAATTTTCCAAGTTTCAAATCACCATACGGAGCTATTAAAATCATCAAAACTCTATTCGTGAGTCGTTTGCTCAAAAGTTAACTCTCCGGTCAACTCTTTTCTTGTAAGCTTCTTAAATAAGAATTGTTCTTCCAATTTGATTCGGAATCATCCGAAAATCAAACTCGACCACACACGCAAGTCATAATATACATGACAAAGCTTCTTGGGACCTTAAGTCACTGAATGAGATGCTAATTCACAAAACGACAAGTCGGGTCGTTACATCCTCCACCTCTTAAACAAACATTCATCCTCGAACGTGCTAAGAATTATTCCGAGGTTATCAAATTGCTGATTTTTCTCTTACACATAAACTCGCGGGTGATACCACGTCGCCTCAACTGACATAGGTCCGACAACACTATCTCAATTGAGATTATTTCTCCTGTCTACCATAGGCCATAGAACCAAATTTCTTACACTCCAAATATTTTTAAAAGGTCTGATTTCAATATCAACGCACAATATTAGTCTCAACCGGTTGTAGAAACTCGTACCTACACTCACACGGTACAACCACATAACTTATCGTAATATGCATATGCCCATAACCACATCTCTGGTCATAATAATTGTTCATAACCAATTACAGCATCGTCAATTAATCTTATTTTAACCAAAATCTCGTTTCAAAATTTTCACAACACTGACAGCAACACGCAAGGCATGAAGACCTCATAATTATTTATCCGAATTAACGAGTCGCATTTAACGCCACCTAGGCACTCACCCTATAGGCTAAAACTCAATATTTACAGTACGAATATGGCTAAATATACACAGAAACACATAAAAGAATTATCATAAGTCTAACAGGCATGACTCCCTATTAATACTATAGTACAAATTTTTAATTTCACGAAGGGAGAATTTAAACACATAAACTTTCATCACAAGGATCTTGTCCTTATATAACTTCCACCGCGACTTATAATCCGGTTTAAACATTTTACATCATATAAAAATTGCGAGGATCTCATCCTCAACTCTGAATCACAAGTATTTTGCACATTGTGCTAGCTAAAAATTTTCATTTCCTTTCTTTCTTTATTTTAATAAATTTCGTAAAAAATTTTCACAACACATAATGAACCTCCATACCGGTAGGAAATATAATTCATAAAATTGTAATCAATTATCCCGAAATCACATCATATAAGGAGCATGAAATGAGTTCTCACCGCGATAATCAGAATCGAATCTAAATAAGAATGGTGCTCCTTTTATTATAAATTAAATCCTACCTGTAACTACACCATCTGGTGTATCAGCCTCAGCCAATTCATAGCAATTATATCAACAGGTCGGGCCTCCACCTCTTAAGCGCCCTCTTCCCGCCTTTCCTCCACCCATAACTGGCTGTGCACGTGGAGTATTAATTGGAATAAAGCTTGTAGCCCTGAGTGTTCTGATGAAATCCACCCCTCCCAAGTCTAGGACAATTTCTCTTGATGTGTCTAGTATCACCACACTCATAACAACCCCCCTGAGGTCGCGGTTGCTCATACAGAGTCTGTGCCGGATAACTGGAATAACCATTGTAAGAATTCTGTGTTGGTGGTATACTATAAGAACTTACTAGAGCACCCCGAGCACTCTGATATGCGGACTGAGCTGGTCGATTGCTCGAGCCTCCGCCATATTGGGTCATAGCTGAAGAGAAAAATCCACTGAACCCTCCAGAGCTTCGAGACCTTTTGGCCTCCTTAAACTCCCTTTCCTTACTTAGAACACCCTCAATCCTCCTCGCAATCTCCACTACTTGCTGAAATGGAGTATCAGTTTGTAACTCTCGAGCCATGCATATTTTAAGATCATAATTGAGCCCCTCAATGAATATGTGGACTTGCTCTCTGAGTGTAGGAACCAAGATAGGTGCATGACGGGCTAACTCACTAAACCTGATGGCATATTCTGACACTGTCATGGTGTCCTGACGCAATCGTTCAAACTCTATTCGCCACGCATCTCGGAGTGTCTGGGGAATAAACTCTTTCAAAAATATCTTCGAAAATTGAGCCCAAGTTGGTGGTGTTGCATCGGCTGGTCTGTCCTCTTCATAAGCCTGCCACCATCGATATGCTGCTCCTGATAACTGAAATGTAGTAAAGGCAACTCCGCTCACTTCCACAATACCCATGGTGCAGAGAATACAATGGCATTTTTCCTAGAAATCCCTGGGCATTCTCGGTAGTTGTGCCACTAAAAGTAGGTGGATTATACCTCTTTAATCTCTCAAGTCTCTTTTGTTCTTCTTTTTATGTCCCTCGCCTGAACTCAAGCTGAACCGGAATAACAGGTTGTGCCGGCACCACACCCAGAACCTGACCAATATAGACTTGTTGCTCTGGAGTACGAGCGATATGAGTTTGAGCTTGTAACGACCCGACCGGTCATTTTGAGTTCTAGCGCATCGTTAAATACTTTGAGGCCATGAGCAACTTAACTTCAGGTATTATGACTTGTACGCGTAATCGGAATTGAGATTCAGGGAGTTCAGAGTTGATTTGGAAAGAAAATTTTTATTTCGGAAGCTTTAAGTTAGAAGAATTGACTAAGGTTGGATGTTTGAGTAAACGGCCTCGGAATCGGTATTTGAAGGTTCCAGCAGGATCGTATGATGATTTCGAACTTGGGCATATGTTCGGATCGGGTTTTGGATGCCTCGGGAGCGTTTCGATACCTATTGTGGAAGTTAGCATTTTGGAAGAATTCCATAAATTTGGGTTGAAGTGCATTTCAATGTTATCGACGTCCGTTTGAAATTTCGAGTCTGAGAATAGCTCTGTATGGTGATTCCGGTATTGGGAGCACATCCGGAAGTGGATTTGGAGGTCCGTAGGTCATTTTGGAGTCATTTGGCGAAAGTTAGAAAATTTGAAGATTTTTGAGAAGTTTGACCGGAAGAGGACTTTTCGATATCGGGGATGGATTTTGATCCGGAAGTTGGAGTAGGTCCATAATGTCAAATGTGACTTGTGTGAAAAATTTGAGGTCAATCGGACGTGATTTGATAGGTTTCGACATCGATTGTAGAAGTTGAAGTTTCAAAGTTTATTTAGTTTGAATTGGGGTGCGATTCATGATTTCGATGTTGTTTGATGTGATTTTAGGCCTCGAGCAGGTCCGTGTTATGTTATGAGACTAGTTTGTATGATTTGGACGGGGTCCCGGGGGCCTCGGGTGTGTTTCGGGGTGGATTCAGATCAAATTGGAGTTGTTTGGAACCTCTGGATTCTGGTGTCCGGTTTCCTTCTTCACGAACGCGAAGGAAGTCCCGTGTTCGCGAAGAAGAAATTTTGGGAGTGATAGATTTGGCCTTCGCAAACGTGAAGGAGCACTCGCGAATGCGAAGGAGCACTCGCGAATGCGAAGGAGGACTCGCGAACGCAGAGAGTTGCCTGAGGAGCCTACGCGAACGCGAGGGGCCAGTCAAGAACATGCAGAAGGAAATGGAGGAGTTGGGCCTGAGGTCGCTTGGCCTTCGCGAACACGAACGCAAAGGAGCAAGTCAGCTGGCCATCACGAGCGCGACGAGGAGGTCGCGGACGCGAAGAGGAAATGTTGGGGCAGGAACATTTGGCCTTCGCGAACACGAACGCAAAGGAGCAAGTCAGCTGGCCATCACGAGCGCGACGAGGAGGTCGCGGACGCGAAGAGGAAATGTTGGGGCAGGAACATTTGGCCTTCGCGAACACGAACGCAAAGGAGCAAGTCAGCTGGCCATCACGAGCGCGACGAGGAGGTCGCGGACGCGAAGAGGAAATGTTGGGGCAGGAACATTTGGCCTTCGCGAACACGAACGCAAAGGAGCAAGTCAGCTGGCCATCACGAGCGCGACGAGGAGGTCGCGGACGCGAAGAGGAAATGTTGGGGCAGGAACATTTGGCCTTCGCGAACACGAACGCAAAGGAGCAAGTCAGCTGGCCATCACGAGCGCGACGAGGAGGTCGCGGACGCGAAGAGGAAATGTTGGGGCAGGAACATTTGGCCTTCGCGAACGCGAGGCATAGGTCGCGAACGCGATGAAGAACGGGGCCTGGGCAGATTGTTTTAATTCAGGGATTTCTCCCATTTCACTCATTTCTCTCTTGGTATGGGCGATTTTGGAGAGGTTTCAAGGGGAGATGTTTTTCATCTATGTCAAGGTAAGTGATTCCCACCTATTGCAAGTTAATTACTTGGATTATATATGGATTTAGACATGAAAATTTGTATAAATTTGGGATTTTGAAGAAAAAATCTAGAAATTGATATTCTTGGATTTTGACCACGAATGTGGGCATGGAAAAGGGAATAAATCATATATTTAAGTTCATAAGGTTATGGGTAATGATTATCTTTGAAAAGTTTCGGAATCCGGGCACGCGGCCCCAAGGGTTGCTTTATCGATTTTTCGAGCGGGGTTAGAGATTATAATAAATTGATTAATTATGAGTATTAGAGTATATTTTAATTGGGTTGCAACTTATTTGACTATTTTTGGAGCGACGGGCATCAGTTTGAGGTGTTAGGGAGGCTTTGGGGCCGGTTATGAAATTTCGGAGCGAGGTAAGTCTCCTTTCTAACCTTGTAAGAGGGAATTTACCCCATAGGTAAAATAAATCAATGTGTGCTCCTATTTGTGGTGTCTACGTACACACGGGGTGACGAGAGTCCATGCGTAGCTACTATTATGCTTAAGTTCGGGTAGTCTAGGACCCAAAAGCATGCTTTACTTGTAATATTTTCAATCTTGTTGTCAATTTAAAGTGCTTAAATCATATCAAACTTTGTTAATAAATTTCTAAAAGGCTAGACATCGTTTTCTTGACTTTTAAAAGAGAAATTGCCTTTTTCCTTGGATAATTGCCCCTTGATGAATTCTTGATTGATTATTTGAATGTGTTATCTTTTGTGGAACCGGCCGAACGCATCAGTAGATTAAATAGATTCATTTATGGTTCGCTCCATTCGACCCTCTGGCAGTGCACAGTTTAAATATTATATTGGATCGGGCCATACGACCTCAGCATGATTTGCGTATGCTTGTATTACTTCCCCTAAAATTTATGACAATTGATATGGCCTCACTAGCTGGAGATATAAATTGTTAAAAGATGAAAATAAATTTGGAGATTCGTTAATTATAAAAGAATTGCTTACTTACTTCAAAATAATGAGCTTACAACCGTTCTACGAAATCCATTCTTAATCGTACCATTGGTATTTTACTTATAGACCATAGTAAGTATCTAAGTCGACCCCTCGTCACTACTTTTTCGGGGTTAGGCGGGATACTTACTGGGTACGCATTATTTTCGTACTCATACTACACTTGCTGTACGTTTTGTGCAGGTACATATATGACTAGTGGCCTTGTGGGCACAAAGGCGCGGTTATTACGGGGAATTAGGTGAGCTGCATCTTATGTACGACCCGCAACCAGCAGAGTCTCCTTCAGAGTATTGTATTTTTTTTCCTGTCCAAATTTGTATTCCGGATAGTTATTGTATTTTATTTTAAAAATCCTAAAAGATGCTCATGCACTTATGACACCAGGTTCTGGGATGATTATGGGATGTTCAGCATTAAAATTTGAAAACATTGTTCTCTATTCTGTAAATTCATCGTTTACTAGTTAAATTGAAGTAAATTTACGATTTCAGAATTATTAAAATGAGAATTTACTAATTATTGGTATTGGCTTGCCTGACAGTAGTGTCCGGCGCCATCACGACCTTTCAAGGATTTTGGGTCTTGACAGAGCTCCTCCCCCAATCTGTAAAATATTTGGTGCAACGGAGATCAATCCTGCGTGAGTTAATATACCAAACATGTTGAGGAATTGTGCTAAAGTCTCCTCAAGTCCGGGGGTAACAATAGGTGCTTCCAGTACCTGTCCCCCAACTCGTAGAACCCATGAACCTAGAGCTCTGATACCAACTTGTCACGATCCAAAATCCCACTACAGGTATCGTGATGGCACTTAGTCTCTAAGACTAAGTAAGCCGATTATAACAACAATTCAAGCCTTTGTTTTTATTCAATACAAGTGTCGACATCGAAAATATTCAACAAACAACCTCCCAAGACTGGTAATATTGAGTCACGAACTCTAACTGAATACATGGAATGATTTCGAGGACCGAATGTACAATACTGTCCGGATAAGAAATTAACAGTACAATAAAAATGGAAAGACTCCAAGGGACTGCGACGACCAAGCAACTCTACCTTGAATACTTGCGATCACAATTTAACTCTGTCATAGTCCGCTATCTCATATACCTGGCTCTATACAAAAACGTTTGCAGAAGTGTAGTATGAGTACACCATAGTCGGTACCCAGTAAGTATCAAGACTAACCTCAGTGGAGTAGTGACGAGGTACAGTCAAGACACTCACTAGTCTAATAACTAGTGCAATATAGTATAAAACAATAATAGGAAACAAATAATAATGATGGCAACACTAATCAACCAGTGGTATACACAGCAGGGCAACAAGAACACCATTAATATTGCTCAACAAATAATGAATACAAGTATAACCAATTAATCAAGTCCTTCAAATATAAATCTTTCGCCTATATGCTTTTCAAATAATAATCCTCAGGATATAATACTTTCCAATAAATATTTTTCGAATATACTCCCTTCAAGTAAATATCTTTCATATATAATTCTTTCATATAAATCTCTTTCAAATATAATTCCTTCAAATAAATATCTTCAAATATAATTCTTTCAAATAAATCTCTTTCAAATATAATTCCTTCAAATAAATATCTTCAAATATAATTCTTTCAAATAAATCTCTTTCAAATATAATTCCTTCAAATAAATATCTTCAAATATAATTCTTTTAAATAAATCTCTTTAAAATATAATTCCTTCAAATAAATATCTTCAAATATAATTCTTTCAAATAAATCTCTTTAAAATAAATCTCTTTCAAATATAATTCTTTCAAATAAATATCACCATGTGACACCTCATTTAACTTTCCTGGTGTGAGAAATACATTCAATATATCACATCAAATGGCATGGAAATACCTTTGTGCACTTGTCTCATTCTCACCCAATGTATATATGTAGATCAAATCAATTGGCAGGGCAACACCCTTCGTGCATTTATCTCTTTCTCACCGTGCATACATATAACAATACCAACTAGGTGGGAGAAATATCAATAACAATAAAAGAAATAAAGTAGGAGGCACACAGGAAGCAACAACGACTAAAAGTCACATAGAAAATATAGGTGCACAATAACATCTCAAGATAAAGGCCTCGATGAACACATAACGAAAAGATATCACAGTATAATGTATGTATCTTATCCTCGCCTGCACGGAAAAACCCTTCCTGCCATAAACATATGATAATATAAAACTAATGGCACGGCATCACCCTTCGTACTTTTACTGTCATCCTCACCTGATAATATAAATGAAATGGCACGTCATCCCCCTTCGTGCTTTACACTCTCAATGGCACGGCAGCATCCTTCGTGCTTTACACTCTCAATGGCACGGCATCACCCTTCGTGATTTGTACTCTCCCTCACATGATAATGTATATGAAATGGCACGGCATCACCCTTCGTACTTTACACTCTTCCTTACCAAGCACATGTATATCATTAACAAGCAAGGTAGGAAGTATAAATAACATCAAGGAGAGTGTTTAGACGACAACACAATATAATAATTCATATTACAATTTGCCCACTGACTACAACCAAATTCCACAGATGTAGCACAATCAATAAATTTCTCAACAAATAGCCCAAGGCTCCACACAACGTATATAAAACCTCAAAAAAAAAACATAGATGGAACAATAACTTAGCATAGGACAACACCTTCTTTAATCTCAATTGTTCGATAAAAATATCAATACCTCTTTTAAACTTATTTAATTAATTATTTGCAGTTGAAAAATCCGTAATATAATTATTTTCAGGAAATATCAAATCAACAAACTCACTGAAATTTACATAAAAATTCAAATGACAATCACACCCAATTATCATATAAAAAGAAATTCGATAAACAAGGAATGAGGCATGACAAATAAAGGATTTAATAAATGCCAACAATTATCCAATTTACTACACAAAAATACCTAAGACTTTACCCCAATAAATTTTGCACATATAAGCCCGAATACGTACTCGTCACCTCATGTACACGACTTTCAATCACACAACTTCCACATAAGACTCAATGCCTAAGGGAAAATTCTACCACTCAAGATTAGGCAAGATACTTACGTTTTTGAAGTTAGACCGATATTCCAAAATTGCTTTCTTGCTTAAATTGACCTCCGGACAGCTCAAATATAACCAAATTAATTGTATATCTTCATTAAAATTCATTGAAAATAATTCCGGATAATAAAATGTCAACTTAAAATTTTGCATTTAAAAAGTCAACCAAAGTCAACGTGGGCCCGTCTATCGGAACCCGACATAACTTTTACGAAATCTAATCACCCATTCCGATACGAGTTCAACCATACAAAAATTATCAAATTCCGATGTTAAATGGATCTTCAAATCTTAATTTTTCGTTTTTAGAAAGTTTTACAAAAATTTCAATTTCATCCATCTAAATCTAAAATAAATAATTATTATAGATATGGATTTATGAAATGTAATCACTCTTGGTTATAGAACACTTACCCAATGAATTTCTTGAAAAATCGTCACAAATCGAGCTCCCAAAGTCCAAAATGTGAAACAATACCCAAACACTCGGTTATATAGTACACAATTATGATTTCCCAATGTGCGGTCCGCACATTTTCAAGTGCTGCCGCATATTTTCAAGTTCTGCGGCCTCACAATTTTGAGTGCGGTCGTACTTCACTGCGACAGCTTATCAGATTTCAGTAGAATGTCTATAACTTTCTGTACAAATATCCAAATGATTAATGCTATACCTTTCTGGAAACTAGATTCAAAGGGCTACAACTTTCATTTTTGAATCCTCTCCAAATTCGTTGTGGATTAAAATACATAAGCCTCTGAAGTCAGACCATCGAACCTGCAGAACCCCTGAAGTGCGGTCGCACTCAAAATTGTGCGGTCCGCACTTTTTCAAAAGTTCCAGAACAACATTAGAGTGCTGAAATGCCAGGACTCGCTCAAAACTCACCCTGAAACTTATCCGGAACCTCTTGGACACAAACCATATATGAATTTAAATCATAAAATACGCTACGGACCTGCTCGCGCACTCAAAACACTGAAAAAAGGTCGTCTTGACCCGATATTGACCATGGTAATACACCCAAATTTTTTAACTTTACTAATCTCTCAACCAATTATCCAAAAATACACCCAAGCCCCTCGGGACCTCAATCAAATATACCAACACGTCCAAAATACAATACGAACTTAGTGGAGGTTTCAAATCATGTCAAACAACGTCGAAATTACGAATCGCGTCTAGAATCGAATTATGAGTTTTCGAATCTTCCAACTTCTATATTTTGCGCCGAAACGTATCAAATTAATCCGGAATGACTTCAAATTTGGCACACAAGTCATAAATGATATAATGTAGGTATTCCAATTTTCAAAATCAGATTCCGGCCACAATATTAAAAAGTCAACTCCCTAGTCAAACTTTCAAACATAAATTTCTATTTTAGTCATTTCAAGCCTAATTTAGCTACGGGCTTACCAAATAATTTTTCGAACACGCTCCTAAGTCCAAAATCACCATACGGAGCTATTGAAATCATCAAAACTCTATTCTGGAGTAGTTTGCTCAAAAGTCAACTCTTTTCTTTTAAGCTTCTTAAATAAGAATTGTTCTTCCAATTTGATTCCGAATCATCCGAAAATCAAACTCGATCATACACGCAAGTCATAATACACATCACCAAGTTGCTTGGGACCTTAAGTCGTTGAATGAGACGCTAATTCACAAAATGACAAGTCGGGTCGTTACAGTTATCCATGCTTTACCTAAGAAAGCTGAACTATATTTACTGTCACAGTTCCTTATGTAAGAGCAACAACAAGCTAAAATTCAAGCAACCCATTTGAAAAATAAAGAGGCTAACAACAAACTTGGAAGTCCTGAACATAACATATGAGGACTTGCTCTAGTCTCTTACTATCACCAATTTGATAACTCGAAAATTTTTTAACTCTCCAAATTATTCAAATTTTCGGCAAAGTTTCCTTTGTAAATACAACTGTCCAAAAAAATTTAACCTGCTCAAAATATTATTATGTCATACACAAAGAATCCTAATCATTTGTTACCCCAAACAAGAAGCTTAATATTTTCTAACTTTTAATATTTTCATAATAACAACAACAACAACAATAACAACAATCCAGTATAATATCACAAGTGGGGTCTGGGGAGAGTAGTGTGTACGCAGACTTTACCCCTACCCTGGAAGTAGAGAGGTTGTTTCCGAGTAGACCCTCAGCCAAAATCCTAATGACATGGTTTCTAATTTAACTGTCACTTTATCCACAACATGGATAAAAGGAGGTTTAAAACTATACTGTGTATGTTAGATCACATCCATCTATTAGCTTAAGTCAACTCAACAGACATTTGCTAAATGAAACTCAAGTTAGGAAGTCATATTAATTCCATAAATACTACGCTCATGATATATTAGCATTCGATTTTTACTCTTACTACACAAATCCTAAAAGAATGAGGTGTTAAGATATTCAGGTTAACATAGATATAAACAAATATATTTCATTAAAATCCTATAGGCATGATTCTACTTGGTGAAAATCTTTATACACAATATTTAATCCTATAGACACAATTTCTACCATTTGAATGAGATTTAAAGGCTATAGAATCCCGGAACTCATTAACAAAAAACTCTTCCATTTTCATATTACGTTAAAATGATTAAATAATGTCAAATCCTATATAACTCAATGATTAACAAGTTCTATTATTACATAGTTTACAAATGAAGATTTTTAATATAAACCTCTACCTCCTAACTAATTGAAAATAATAAAAGTTTACAAGATACTTGATACACAGAGGAAACCCTCAACAGAACTCATCTAATATTCGATGTTAAAACTTAATATATAACTAATCATGTAATGCCTCTAACATACAGAGAAGAAAAAAATACTAAGGCACTAAATCTAACCAAAGCAACAAATACAGAGAAACAAACTTGCGTCAATGGGCTGCTAAAACACGGATACCTACTGCCATGGTATCTAAATGAAGATGAAACTAAAACATTTTGGAAGCAAGGATTCGACCAAATAATACGTAAAGTGAAAGGCGTAAAACTGACTATAGTATGTTCATCAGAGATCTTAACAACAGTTGTTCATTGGAGCAGTTGGCCGAGCATTTTTATTCTTATTCAAATAGTACCCAGCCATAATATTATACCAACTCCTATGTACATGATCTCTATGTGCAATTAGCAAGCAAATTCTAAAGTACTACTTCCATTTTAAACTACATATCAAGAGTTTGCATTTTTACTTTCACGACTCAAAATCCACTAAAGGTCATGATGATGCCTAAAATCACCGTCAGGCAAGCCAACGGTGATTCATCAATTTAATCAATCGTTTTAGTATTTTGAAATCATAATTTTTATTAATTAAATAATATAAAATAAAATATACAAGGGAGAAATATTAATAACTATGTGAAGTGCAATGACAAACAACAGTAGGAACCCCACACGGTGTCACAAGTGCATGTGTATCAACTAAGAAATATAATAAAATACAACATTTGTCTAGAATATAAATCAGATAGAAAAAATATAAATAATTCTGATGGAGACTCTGTAGGCTGCGGAGGGTAACATGGGATGCAACTCACGGTAAAGTCCCCGTAATAGCCAAGTCGTTGCACCCCAAAGACCATCAGACATATAAGTACCTGCTCAAAAAGTGCAGTAAGTGTAGCATAAGTACGTGAATAACCGCGTACCCAGTAAGTATCTAGCCTAACCCAAGATAAGTAGTGATGAGGGGTCGACATCGACACTTACTAGAAGTCCAATAAGATAGATACAGTAGGAGTAAACAGATGTGAACTAGAATAAATAAACGAAAATAACAGGTGTAGATACGTGGTGAAACTCTCTTCTCAAAAATATCTCAAGCTCTCAGCTAGTTGTCACCTCATCAATCGGAGTATATATAATATGGACCTTACCAGATAGGTCGACATAGTTAAATCAGGGGAAGCTCGCATATATGTTGGCTTCTTGCCAATTATTGCGCACGATTTCGTAAGAGTATTTCATAGAAATACTATGGCATACGGCCCGATCCATCATAACATTGCCAAACCACAAATACATCTATTTTATTACCGAGGCGAACGGCTTACTCCCATGAGAGTGTGGTACATAAATCCTATCGTGGCGTACGGCCCGATACCATTAGTGTGCGCACTGTCGAGGGTAGAACGACACGAATCATAGATGTATCTATCCTGCCGAGGTGAACGGCCCGATCCCATTAGAATAAGAAGCTTTGTCGGGTCCTCAACCCCACTCACTAATAGTCGTGTGAGTTATAGATTTTCTTAAGAGAACTTTTCGATGAGAGTGCATAACGTGGGAGAATTTTGTAAGGAGAGTACAATTAATCTGCGGCTTATCATGAAGCCCGTCAAATCTCTACAATAGTAAGTCCATCACTCTACGCAAGTCTAGTCTCAAGTCGTAATGTAATATAAAGAAATTTAATAGGGAAGGGACAACTCAAATAGTACACTTATAGCATGGCGTGAATCTAAGTCTACGTGGACATAGCATGAATCTAGCTACGCACGGACTCTCGTCACCTTGTGTGTACGTAGACCCCATAATAAGTAACACATAACAAATACATCACCTAGGGGTTGTTTCCCCCTCACATAGTTAGACATGAGATTTACTTCGCTCTGATGTTCCATAACCGGTTCCAAAGCCTATCTAACGCCTCAAACCAATATCCGTCAATCCAAAACTATGCAAACAAGGTGCAAACCGATCAAAATATACTCTAATACACATAACTAATCAATTTAATAAATTTCCAACTCCGTTCGAAAAGTCGGTAAAGACAACCCTCGGGCCCACGTGCCCGGATTCAAAAACGTTTCGAAGATAACTATACCAGTAACACCACGAACTAAAATATATAACTTATTTAAAATTCCATGTCCAATTTCGTGGTCAAAATCCACAAATACCAATTTCTAGATTTTTCCAGCAAAATTCCAAATTTCCCTAAATTTTCCTCCTTAAATCCATATATAAACCTTACATTTAGCTCACAACAAGTGGAAAATTACTTACCTTGTGTTATATGAAGAAACTTCTCAAAATCGCCCAAGAACTATGCTCCAAAAATCCCAAATGAAAATGATAAAATGACCAAGTTCGATCCCTTATGTTCTGCCCAGTTCGCTTCCGCGGACAGAATTGCCGCATCTGTGGCCTCGCTTTTGCGAGTAAAAACTCGTTTCTGCGAATGTCCCTCACCTGGGCCATCTCCGTTTCTGCACTCTTCCGCCCGCATCTGCGAGCTCGCAGGTGCGACAATTTCCTCGCACCTGCGAATCTATCCACCCTCACTCCATTCCGCATATGCGACCCCTGGGCCGCTTCTGCGGTCTCGCACCTGCGGCCCTTTTATCGCAGGTGCGATTGCATCAGACACCAGCTGTCTCAGCTTACTCCCAAGCCCAAACTCGATCCGTTAACCCTTCGAAATACACCCGAGGCCCTTGGGACCTTAACCAATTATACCAGTGCATTCCAAAACACATTAAGAACTTAGTCGAGGCCTCAAATCACACCAAATAACATCAAAACTACGAATCAGCGATCAAAATCCTTCTGACTTTCAAACTTCCAAACTTCGATGAACGCATCCGAATCATATTAAATCAAGTCTGATTGACCTCAAATTTTGCACACAAGGAATAATTTACATTACAGACCTACGTCCACTTCCGGAATCGGAATCCGACCCCGATATCAAAAAGTTCACTCCCGGACAAACTTCCCAAAATCATCCAAATCTCCAACTTTCGCCAAAAGATGATGCCGAAATGACCCACAGACCTCCAAATCGACATCCGGACACGCCCCTAAGATCAAAATCATCATACGAACCTGTTGGAACCTTCAAATTTTGATTTTGAGGTCGTTTACTCAAAAGTCAGACCTTAGTCAATTCTTCCAACTTAAGGCTTCCAAAATTAGAATTTTCTCTCTAAATTAATCCCGAACTTTCCGAAATTCAATTCCGACCACATGTACAAGTCATAATACCTGAAGTGAAGCTACTCAAGGCCTCAAACTGCTGAAGGACGCATTAGAGCTCAAAACAACTGGTCGGGTCGTTACATTCTCTCTCACTTAAACATACGTTCGTCCTCAAACGTTCCAAAAACTGCTCCAGAGTTATCCAAAATCACTGTATAACACCTCGTGCACCTGCCCGTGCCACTACGACCCAGCTAGGCATATTAGCTTGAGCGAGACTGAATGTACTCCCTTTCATTTAGTCAATAAGCCTTAGAACCAAATTCCAACCTTCGAATTTCTTTACAAGACCTGATTCTAACACACGAACACTGTGCCAATTACCACACACTGTACCAAAATATGATCATGCATTTATGCTGAAATCACACCATGCACCACATAAGTCGGTTTCCGATAATAACATCCCTCAACCACAATAGCTAAAATTTTTTGAATCTGATGCCCGCAATAAACCTCATAATACAAATAAGCCTGGTTTCATTCCTCACAATGCTGCCATGACAGAGAGGATGTGTAGAAATTCATAACCACCTACTGAATCAATCAAATCATGGATTTGCTTCTCCTGACAAGGACCATTACCTCATTCCGAACTAGATAACGATATTTTCTCTTTACTGCACCTTATATAGATCTGATTGCACAAATTTCAGGTCCAAAATTCTCGTCTTACTCAGTACAAGTTGCTCAGGCAATAAGCCACTTTAAACACTGAGTCAGATCTCATATGACGCCATCAATGCACCGACAAGCTACAACTCGAATATGACACCTAAGGAGGAACAAACCCTGGAAAAGAATTACCCAACCCGCGTAACGAATAAAACGGTCGAACAGATGTTATGAACCCTCCTCAGAGGATAAGATAGGAATAGATATAGGGAAGTGTACTCCACATAACATTGTTGCGGCATGCAACCCGATTCAAATATGATACTGTTGCGGCGTGTAACCCGATCAGAATAACATACCCGTGGCGGCGTGACATCCAATCCAATCATAACAATAAATAAGGACATACTCACCAAGCCATAATGCGTCTACCTACAGAATGCCAAATATCGGTCATAAGCACGGTAAGTGCAAAAATACAACTCTAGGGAGACGGATAGCGTAATACGTCACAAAACCCAAGCACGACTAAGGTGCGATAAATGACCTGCATCTCGAGAGCCATCCTTCTCATATGATACCACAATCTACACAAGACCTCAACACACGTACGAATAATCAAGCCGTCTCAATCCGGCACAACCCCCACAGTTCACAACCAGAGGAATAGAGCTCATTCCAGGCATCAACCCTCACATTAACGATAGTACCAAAAATCTTCGTACTTGGTTTCGATCTTTAACCATCAAGTGACTAGCATGTCACACTCATACAATTTCCCGGTGGGGTATACTCCCACGACCTTTCGCTCAGGTAGCCAAGTCCGCACATCCATACCACCAACTGTATTAATTCTGTAAAGCGAATCACAATCCGGAAATCAATACACAATGCCTCTTCCACAGAACATCATTCTCAGGCGAAACTAGGATAACGTCATCTCACTCTAAACATTCGAATACTTTCCTGCTCATCCGAGCTCGTGACATTCTTATCAACATAGAACCACAACCTTGATCCTCAACTTTCAATTTCCCATGTTGCTCGCTGCACCATCATACCGCTACGCGAGAATACATAGAATTCATCATAACCCTGAACTACCAGTAGAATAACGTTTCATTGGCTAGAAACCTTTCACTTAGCTCATTTACGAAGAATCGATGCAACACGCAACTAAATTCCCAAATCGCAAAAAACACAACCTCAAACTGTGATCTAAACCGTCATAACTCTTCTAAAATCTATTTACACAACAAGCCATTTGAATCAAATATAACTCGAATCAATCAGGTTATGGTGGCTGTCAAGCCCGCACCTACAGCCACAAACCACATGTATGACTTCACACACCGAAGGGGCTATTCACTGCCACAATCATGCCAATTCAAACATTCCTAACCGACCCAACTTCTTTCAATTTTCTCTTGACCTAACTTAGAAATATAATAGCTTCACTCACAACATAACGAACTTAATTTGCACTCACCCCGAGTGACCCAAATCACGAAACCACATCGTCTCAATACTCATGAACCATTTCATACCCTCCTTATGCGCTCAATAGCATCTCCGACTGGTACACCCATTCTACAAGCCCTTCCGCAAATACGAAGATATTTTTTCCTTTCCTCCAATACTGCACCGCATACCCGATGATAACATAGAACATTCCAAGTCCCGTTCACAATCCACTATGAATGTTCGATCATTAACCACACAACGGACCCGAAATCCTTAGGCACTGCACTTTAAATTCTTGAACCCACTAGAATCATTATTGAGAGTCACCTACTCTGACCTGATCACGAATATCTCCAAACTTCAACGCCCTGCTAGCATATGAACACACCCTCAAAGAGGCAACCGACTGAATTCTTTTCCTTTTACATTACATCCACAAGAAGCATAAACATTGGGTATTCCCGAAACATGCATCTCAATCGATAAGGCAAAGTATAGCACACATTCATCAAGTTCTTTGCTGAATTACCCCTGATGGTTCCTTTTCTTAGTCATAAATAATCCACCAACGCATCGATAACCCGAAACTGCACAAGACGACAATCACGCAATCCAATTAGCTTTAAACTATCATCACATAATGTAGAGCCTACAACGATTCATCCTTCTCATTTACCATGATCTCGCACCACTAGCCCGCCAAATTTCTCAAAATCATTTGCTAAACTTTTCCAGAAATATTGTGAATTATCAGTCACAATCACATATTCAACCTCTTACCGGGTAGCAAGTAGTATTCTTCTCATAAGCTTCATCAATATCACGCAACCGCTAACCTGCTCACAGGAGATAGCCCACCTGTGGAATTCCTTACCGACATCTTCCAACAATGCTGCACTGGGTACAACTACCACGTAATCTATAAATTCTCCTGAGCCCATGTTCGCCCACCGGCTGTATAAGTCTATTCCTTCCCCATTGAAATCAACTGAATGTTTAACAATACCTTCCAAACTCAAGTCATATTGCATCTGAAACGATAATCAAATCTTCACACCCCTATTTATTTCAAGCAAACTCCCTTTTTGCCATAGTCAATCTTTCTCCATACAGTAAACATCATTCCAAATAAAATACATAGACCAAATCACCTTCCATCACAATTCCCAAACCGTTCAGCACTTTCTCAAGGTACGTGGCTATCCTACCACAGAATCTATATGCTACTCTGCCTCTCCCACTTCGGTCAAACCATCTCCCACATGTCCTTCCTCATTCTTCGTTACCCAAATGTTGTATCAAATCAAAATCAATCTCTGTAGCACCTGAGATACTAAATTGCTACCAACTTTAAGCCTCCTAGAAGACCATCTTCCTCAAGTCATCACATCAGAATTACCATATCGATCCTGAACCGTTCCACACCGCTACTTCTGACTACCGCCCCTCAAGCACCATTTCTCAACACCCTGCTCCGAAGGCAAAATCAAAGAAGATCATAACACCGGCGGACTGTAATGCATTCGAACAAGGACGATGACACCGCATTACAATGAAAATTACATCACACTCGAAAATACCAAGTCTCGTTACTCCATCAACCCAAACCTGAACATTCATAGTCCAATTGCCTTCCCTTTGCTGGAATTAAATACTGAATCTCTAATTCATGCACTGAGAGATCCTATTTTAGAGCCATTCACTGCCGCAACACATAAACGAACACCTTACCATTACACCAACATTATGCGATAACAACACATAGACATCTTAGAAATCCGTGCACAGTCTGGAAACCATAGAAAATACAGATACTGAGTTGGACAAAAGAATATCCTTCGGTAAGGCGATGATAATAGCCTGCCCGAACACGCAGGGAAAACATCTTGCACCACGTCTGCAGTACCAATACACCCCCTGGACGTCCAATTGACAAAAAGCGCTTCACATCACATAAGATTGAGTAGGAAGGAAATAAAGGCACAATCCTCGATGGAATCAAACTACACGATGAGAAAATCAAGAAGGGAAGTTCTCATAATAGCTTTGTAGCCTCTCGAAGATAAGTACAGACGTCTCCGTACCGATCTGCAAGACTCTACTAGACTTGCTCATGACACGAGAAACCTAAATGAACCTAATGCTCTGATACCAAGCTGTCATGATCCAAAATCCACTAAAGGTTGTGATGGCGCGTAACATCACCGTCAGACAAGCCAACGGTTATTCACCAATTTAACCACTTATTTTAGTATTTTAAAATCATAATTTTTATTAATTAAATAGCACAAAATAGAATATACAGGGGAGAAATATTAATAACTACATGATCTGCAATGACAAACAACAGTAGGAACCCCAAAAATCCGATGTCACAAGTGCATGAACATCAACTAGGAAATATAATAAAATACAATATGTGTCTAGAATATAAATTAGACAGAAAAAATATAAATAACTCTGATGGAGACTCTGTAGGCTGCGGATGGTAACATGGGATGCAATTCACGGTAAAGTTTCCGCAATAGCCGTGCCGTTGCGCCACAAAGACCATCAGACATATAAGTACCTGCACACAAAGTGCAACAAGTGTAGCATGAGTACGTGAATAACCGCGTACCCAGTAAGTATCTAGCCTAACCCTAGAAAAGTAGTGACGAGGGGTCGACATCAACATTTACTAGAGGTCCAATAAGACAAATACAATATGAGTAAATAAACGAAAATAACAGGTGTAGATACATGGTGTAGCTCTCTTCTCAAAAATATCTCAAGCTCTCAGCTAGTAGTCACCTCTTAAATCGGAGTATATATAATATGGACCTTACCAGATAGGTCGTCATAGTTAAATCAGGGGTAGCTCATAGATATGCTGGCTTCTTGCCAATTATTGCGCATGATTTCGTAAGAGTACTTCATAGAAATGCTGAGGCGTACAACCCGATCCATCATAATATTGCCAAACCATAGATACATCTAATTTATTGCCGAGGCGAACGACCCGCTCCCATGAGAGTGTGGTACATAAATCTTGTCGTGGCATACGACCCGATCCCATTTGTGTGTGCACTACCGAGGGTCGAACGACACGAACCATAGATGTATCTATCCTGTCGAGGCGAACGGCCCAATCCCATGAGAATAAGAAGTTTTGTCTGGTCCTCGACCCCACTCACAAACAGTCGTGTGAGTTGTAGAGTTTTTTAAGAGAACTTTTCGATGAGAACACATAACGTGGGAGAATTTTGTAAGGAGAGTACAATTAATCTGCGGCTTATCATGAAGCCCGTCAAATCTCTACAATAGTAAGTCCATCACTCTACGCAAGTCTAGTCTCAAGTCGTAATGTAATATAAAGAAATTTAATAGGGAAGGGACAACTCAAATAGTACACTTATAGCATGGCGTGAATCTAAGTCTACGTGGACATAGCATGAATCTAGCTACGCACGGACTCTCGTCACCTTGTGCGTACGTAGACCCCATAATAAGTAACACATAACAAATACATCACCTAGGGGTTGTTTCCCCCTCACATAGTTAGACATGAGATTTACTTCGCTCTGATGTTCCATAACCGGTTCCAAAGCCTCTCTAACGCCTCAAACCAATGCATGTCGATCCAAAACTATGCAAACAAGGTGCAAACCAATCAAAATATACTCTAATACCCATAATTAATCAATTTAATAAATTTCCAATTCCGCTCGAAAAGTCGGTGAAGACAACCCTCGGGCCCACGTGCCCGAATTTTGAAAATTTTCGAAGATAACTATACCCATAACATCACGAACTAAAATATATAATTTATTCCAAATTCCATGTCAAATTTCGTGGTCAAAATTCGTAAATACCAATTTTTAGGTTTTTCTACCAAAATCCTAAATTTTCCCAAATTTCCCTCATTAAATCCATATATAAACCTTACATTTAGCTCACAACAAGTGGGTAATTACTTACCTTGTGTTACATGAAAAACCTTCTCAAAATCGCTCAAGAACCAAGCTCCAAAAATTCCAAACGAAAATGATGAAATGACCAAGTTCGATCCTTTATGTTCTGCCCAGTTTAGCTTTCGCGGACAGAATTGCCGCATCTGCGGCCTTGCTTTTGCTAGTAAAAACTCGCTTCTGCGAACGTCCCTCACCTGGGCCATCTCCGCTTCTTCGCTCCTCTGCCCGTATCTGCGAGCCCGCGTGTACAGAAATTTCTTCGCACCTGCGAATCTATCCACCCTCACTCCATTCCGCATCTGTGACCCATGGGCCGCTTCTGCAGTCTCGCACCTGCGACCCTTTTCTCGCAGGTACGATTGCACTAGATACCAGCTGCCTTAACTTTCCTCCAAGCCCAAACTTTATCCGTTAACCCTTCGGAATCCACCTGAGGCCCTCGAGACTTTAATCAATTATACCAACGCGTTCCAAAATACATTACAAAGTTAGTCGAGGCCTCAAATCACGCCAAACAACATCAAAACTACGAATCAACGATCAACATCCTTCTTTGACTTTCAAACTTCCAAACTTCGACGAACGCGTCCGAATCATATCCAATCAAGTCCGATTGACCTCAAATTTTGCACACAAGTCATAATTGACATTACGGACCTACTCCCATTTTCCGAATCGGAATTCGACCCTGATATTAAAAAGTCTACTCCCGGTCAAACTTTTCAAAATCATCCAAATCTCCATCTTTCGCCAAATGACGTCGAAATGATCCACAGACCTCCAAATCGATTTCCGAACACGCTCCTAAGACCAAAATCATCATACGAACCTGTTGGAACCTTTAAATTTTGATTCCGAGGCCGTTTACTCAAAAGTTAGACCTTAGTCAATTCTTCCAATTTAAGGCTTTCAAAATTAGAATTCTCTCCAAATCAATCCCGAACTTCACGAAATTCAATTCCGACCACATGTACAAGTCATAATACTTTAAGTGAAGCTACTCAAGGCCTCAAACCGCTGAATGATGCACTAGAACTCAAAACGACCGATTGGGTCGTTATATTTACAATGCTTAGGTTTAAATAAAGAAACATGATAATCACCTAACCTCGTGATATTTAAAGCGTAAGTAAGCGAACGAAAACTAATAACACTATAAAGCATATTGCAAAGAAATGCACGAAAGAAGAAGAAGAAGGAGGAGGGAAAATGATAAATTCCTACTCTACGAATGATAACTAAGTCATAGATCTTCTTCAAACAAATAAGAAAAGGAAAATCGAATACATGCTTTCTAATTTCCTCATAGAAACCAAATCATAATTCTACATCATAGCTAAGTATTAAACATGAGATTTCTAACAAAAGCGAGGGAATAAACAACAAGAACTTGAAATCGAGCGATACCAAAGACGGACAAAATATATGCGGAATTTATGTTCTTTCATGATAATAAACACAAAAAATAGAAGGAAACTTAACATTTTCACATGTACAAAATCATGAAAAATTTTAGAACTTCGGAATTAAAAAAAATGATAAATCACTGACCTATTGCGGGGCAGTGAACTAATGACGTTTGCAAGGGCCACTTGACTCTCCGGTCCGAACTCCTTTTACAAACAAAGCTACACAACTACGAGAACAATCACAAACTCAGTACATTACCACAAGTGGCTTTATCTATAAAGAAAAAGTAGAAATGTGCTGGATTAAAACTAAAAAAAGTCAAAAGATGAATTGATGAGTCATATGATCAAGAAATTATGACCAGTTACCAAATGAATAGTATCATAGAGCGTAAGACAAGCTCCAAAAACGATATTTGATTATTAATTTTGAGATGATATAGTATTTCCATATTCAAACAACTCCTTTAGCTTACGGGCAAGTGCACTAATTTCTTGAGAGCTCAACTATGAATTGGGATCTGAAATGAGTGTCACTGTACAATTGGATTAAAAAACACATGGGATACCTAGTCCAAATTCACCATTGCATCACTCCATTATTGAAACTAAAGGGTAGGAACAATTACATTGTTCTAATTTTACTCCCATAAACACTAACACTACAAAACAAATCTCTAAACCACTATTTTCCGTCGCTACAGTTGTGTAGCGATGGATTAGCGACAGATTCAAGTTTGCCTCTAAAATACTCGTAGCTAGACTCATAGCGACGAAAAATACCAATCCGTCGCAGAATTAGTGACAGATTAGCGATGGAATATATCTATAGCAAAATTTAGCGAAGGAAATAACCGAGCGACGGATTAGCGACAGATTCAAGTTTGTCTCTAAAATACTCGTAGCTAGGCTCATAGCGACAAAAAATACCAAACCGTCGCAGAATTAGTGACAGATTAGCAATGGAATATATTTGTAGCAAAATTTAGCGATGGAAATAACCGTCGCTATATTGCTTGTTTCTGTCACTATTTTGACGACTTTTGTCGCTACAATACTTAACAAAATTCGTCGTTTGTTCTTACTAACGACGAAATCGTCCGTCGCTAGTCGTGTTATAGCTAATTCACGCTGCTTTTTGCAACAAAAAACTTTAGTTGCCAATTCGTCGCAAGATTTAATTTTACGCGATAATTTTAACTACGAAAAGTATCCGTCGCTAATTTATTTTTAATCTATTGCTATTTTTTTAAAATTCTTTTTATTTATTATTTTAAATGTACTCTCTTCAAGCATATTACATAAAAGCTATTAAATACACTTAATAAAAAGTTACTGATATTAATATAAATTAACAATATATTCAACAAGGTCCAAAATATATAGCATAATGCATATAATGGTATCGTTAAGTACAAAAAATTCACAACGACCAATAATAAAGTCCAAACAAAATAGGCTAACTAAACGAGACTGGAGAGTTACTGTCATCATCAGAACCCAATGCATGAACCTCATCAATGTTAGCAGCAGTAGAAGATGTAGGAACTGCAGGTGCCATATCTGATGGTGGTTGTTAAGATCAATATTTGGCTGATGCGAGGGTAAGAAAACTAATTCGCGTACCCGCTCAACAATTACAGGAACTATTTGATCTGTTAGTGCAGGAATCAATCGCATCACTAACTCATCCAGATTCCCTGACAGTGTTGATTGAGCATTTGGAGGTGTTGCTGACGATGTAGCATCAGATCCAAAAGAGTCGTGAAGATTTGGCCCGTAGTAGCATTTAGCTTGAGATCCAAAGACCATATACTCTTCTTTTCTTTTCTCCTCCTGCGGCTTGATAATATATGCTTTACACTGATCAATATCAGATTGAGTCTGTATTTATTGTTGTAATATCTCTTGATATTTTTCCTGTAGAAGAGCTAATAATTAGTGAAATAGAAAGACTAAAGAATATTGAGCATTCAATTTTCAAAATGAAAAAATATATGAAAGTAAAGCCAATAAAATTATTTAAAAAGTTATCTTACGTGTACGATTCGGGATTTCTCAGCAACAAAAGATTTTCCATCATTACCATGTGTATGGACGTGCAAATGCAACTCACTTGGTATTGGATCTCGACCCTTTTTAACAGCCTATACCAAAAAGATTTCAATTAAGAAGATTGACAAAAAAACGTTTGTGCAAAAATGAGATTGCAAATAACATAAAGGAAATACTAGGCTTTGTTGATCCATAATAACAACTATAGCCAACTGGTTTTGCCTCATATTTCATTCCGAAGAAACAGAGCATCTAGAAATTTGGTAATGTAGCATTCATGTACTGCCAATTATATATGTGGTAATGTAGCATTCATGAGAAAGGTATTGACTAGCCAACCTAACTTGAACAGTGACTTAATACCTTTATAGCATACTAATAAAAGAAAGCCACTTCACAACGAATAGGCTAGATTATATAACAATGGGTAACAATTGCTGGGAAAAAACTTTGAATTCCTAATTGACAGA
Organism: Nicotiana otophora; assembly: GCA_000715115.1. NCBI lineage: Eukaryota > Viridiplantae > Streptophyta > Magnoliopsida > Solanales > Solanaceae > Nicotiana > Nicotiana otophora. The sequence goes on along the minus strand of AWOL01S0002549.1, from coordinate 122,553 downwards.
GGAAGTTTAATAGGCTAGATTATATAAGCTGAATCAATTTTGAGTGGAATGGTGCTCATTTAAGCATATTATCTTCAGATAATAAACAACCATTCTACTCCCTGCATGTCCACAACTGAATCATTCTCCTCAGAACAAATTGTAGTATCACCAAATTGCTGGGGATTTGATTCAACATCTTGTTTGCTTTCATCATGTATGTCAACATCCAAATTATATTTACACATCAGCCGTTCTTCCACTGTTGTTGGAATAGAGCTTTAACAGTAACACCCTTAATGTGAAAGGTGAGTTGCATTAAACTTGACTTTATTAGGCATCAATAATGCAACATAAAATCCATATTCTAATAGATAATACAAATATCCCTATCAGAAATGACCAAACAATCGCACTAAGTGCATGATCACACCAAGTGAAGAGAGGCATCAGGCATGTCTAGTCAGTCACTTGATATCTTTCATCAAGTGAAGCAATTTTGGTCACTTGACGACCAAACAATTTTCAATTGATACTAGGGATACATATTACTTGAAAAAATATTATTTACATATACATTTGCGATTTGTTTCGCCAAGGTGATGGCAAATGATATCTTTTTATCCTACTCATTCAGGTTGAAGGTTCAAATCCCACTAAAAGTCCTCCTTTCTTATATATTTCCATCTGCCACATTTCCTACCCCAACAACAACAACATCTCAATCTTTTGGGTCAGCAAAAGAAGAATAAAGAAAAGAAAAAGGAAAAACAATAAATCTAAAGTGCTCAACCTAAAATCTCATTTCATTTTGTACTATTCAGGACACCTTTTTAATAGCAATCCTACAGAATACCCACCCATTGTGATACCAATGAGATGAAGCATCAATAAAACATGCAATCCTACTTTAACAGTGGAAAGTTACAATGGAAAAATAATCAAGAACCAAGAACAAATGAGGGAAAAAGTGAGTGCTTTTAGCCATGTAGAAAGTGAGTGCTTTTAGCCACAAAATTAGTGTATTAAAAAAAAGGATCCCCAATGGATATCGAATAAACACAGAATGATCCAAGCAAGTAATTGATAGGACTCATAGACATGAAAAGAGAAGCTGATACCAAAACTAAAGCATTGGCGATGGATTAAACAAAATTTTGAGCCCCAGCATAACAAATATGCAATTTAACAGTGTCCACCTTGCTGAAACGTGAAATTCCATATCACTTGTCATCTAAAACTCTTATCCCAACTAATTGCATAGAACAAATATCTTGAGCAAGTTACTTGATAACTCAAGAATGAAGAGTAAATAGCTCAGATCTTAACCCACAATTTGATGCAACAAGATTTACGCCACTCAGCACATAAGATTCTAAAATATGTTTACAAGACACGTAAAAATTTGTTCACTCATAAGCCCATTTGTTATAAAAATTAGCAGCATATATTAGCTTAATAATAAGTTTCAAGTAACTCATAGTAGGAAACCCCATTAGAACCGAAAGGTAAACAGAAATAAACAACAAATTAACCTTGTCTGTTTAACTTCTCCTAAAACAAGTTATTGCCTCCCATTTCAGTTTTCTTCTACCAAAGAAGATAAGTTTTCTTTTTTACCGCTTCTTTGTTTGTAGAGTTACTCAGTGTAACAAAGCTGGCAAGCAAAAGAAAAGCTTCTGGAAATTATGAGTGAAACAATTAAAGAAAAAAAGAGGGTAGTGCATACCGTGTTCCAGCAAAATGCCGAGAACGCCTAGAAACAAGAGAAACACTGAAATCTTTTCCAAATATTGATAGCCTAGTCCGTAGACAAAAACACTTTAAAGCTCAAAACAGCGACCTAATTCTCGCGTCCATACCAAAATCTGGCACTACATGGATAAAAGCACTCACTTTCTCCATTGTAAACCGCATTCATTTTCCTATATTAATCATTCACATAATTCTGCTATATTGAGACTCATTCATCAGTACAAAAATGATGATTCATCTTTTGAAGCAAATTAGGGAATCTCTATAACTAGAAAAGTTTTAATCTAAATCTTATTGCTACAAGGACATACAATCCCTAAAATCAACGCACCAGTCAAATAAAAAATACCATCTAAAAAATTGCTCAACATAATTATATAAAGAGAAAGAAAAACAAAAAAAGAGAAACTTTACCTAACCAAAGATAAGAATAATGGTGTAGACAAAATGAAAAACAGTAAAGATGAGGGCTTTCGTCTGAGAATCTTGTGGAGCAGCAAACATAAAGGGAAGAACGAGGATCAGGAACGCACCCTACTTCGAATTTCTTGGCAAGTTCAGAATTCTGCAGCAAAAATTTTGCAATTTCGAAAGTTTTCTTCTATTCACTATCTGATATTTTTGTTTCCCATAGCATATGAGCCTTAGATTCACGCCTAATATTTTGTATTTGAAGAAAAAAACTCACATTGTTGAAGAGAGTGCAAGTGGGAGTCTGATAGAGAAGAGAGAAAGTGGGCGTGTTTGTGCCCTAGACTTTTGGAATGTCTTTTAACTAGGGAAATTTTATTTTTAAGGCAAAAATTTTAGCAACGAAAATAGCGACGGACATAATCTCTATCGCTAATAATAACCAGGGAAATTTTATATTTAAGAAACTAGAGACGAAAATTTCGTCGCAACTAACTTTGGAATGTCTTGATAAGTAAAATGAATGCAGCGACAAATATTTTGACGTTAAATCCGTCGCTAAGTTTTAATAATTTTTGTTTTCCTAGTTGCGTCGCTAATTTTGTAGGTACAATAAAGGCGCTAATTTTTAGCGACGAATATAAATTTTTGTCGCTAATTCGTCGCTATATTTGATACAAATTCTTTTGTAGCTTATTTGACGACAAACTATAAAATTCGTCGCTAATCCGTCGTTATTTAGCTACGGAATATCGCTTGTCGCTAAACTTCGCCGCTAAACGCTGTTTTTTTGTAGTGTAAATAGTGGAATGAACCACAAATGTGTGATCCAGAACCTGTCTCTCATTGTTTAATACTAGTCGCACCGAATAACTGGTTTACAAATTCATCAATTAGAAGCTTTCATTCTGCAAGCAACTTATAACAGATTTCAATACAAGACATTACATTCAGTTTGTAAAGCGTAGCTACAATATTAAACTTAATTCGCAGATCTAAACACATTGAGTCAGGATCTAGTAAAAGTAAAAACAAAAGTGTCTCAATTGAAAAGTCTAATCTATATAAACCAACATTAGCAATATGCTTTGCTTCCCAATAGGATAATGCATCAAAGCACAATATTGACAACTTCAAATAACCCAAGAAATATAAACCATAAGCATAGATCATTATAACTAATAAGCACATGAAAGAAGTAGCAAGAAATTGACTGGAAAATAAATCAAATTAAAAACCCAAGAAAGATAGGGAGAGAGAAAGAGACTTACAGAGTAGTTGTTCAGAGATCTGGTAAATTTTCAGGTGGCACTTGAAGCTTCTATATGACTCTACTAATGGGCAGCTAACAAAACAATACCATATATCAGGCGGGTAGTAGTTCCAGTCTCTCTCTCTACAATACTACTCACTATCTTTTTCTTTCTTTAGGTCTGTACCATCTACCCAACCAAAAAAAAAAGAAGATGTGCTTCTTATAGAAAAGAAATAAAGAAGTAGTAGAGAGCAATCCAAAGCTACACAACTAGAGCAGATTAATGAACCTTCATTTTAGACCAAAGCTCATGTGGCCCATCACCTTCCAACTCAAAAATTAGAAGTCTATTATTTATTAACTCTTCCTAATATCAATCAAAGTCAAAATGAAAGCTTAAACATTTGAACCCACAGCTTGATTCTAGCTTCACATTATAGTCTAATACACGAATAGATTCTTTAAAACCTGGAAAATTATCTAATCACCGCAAACCGTAAAGTTTCAGTAAAAACTCTGCCATGCCTTTCCCCCAACAATGTTAAATATGCCCAAACATATCACAGTGAATAAAACCAAAAACAAATGAAGTTTCACTAGAAAATCTTCGGCTTTCTTATTTTTCTTCTTCAAATTTTAACCCTTGCAGAAACTAACAAAGAGCTAATGCATACTATTATAGATTCGACGTCGTACCAACTTCAGGCAGTGCGAGGTAGAATTGTAGTACAAAATGTGCTAAACCCCAAATTTTTCAAACTAGAAATCAAAAGATGTATAACAAACAGAAGTAAAATAATATTTTATCAAAAATATTATCAGAGAAAGAATAAAGGAGCAGCGAAACGATTTACAGAATAACGAACAAGACAGCGAACATCGAACATTGATAGCAAACATCGAACAAGGGGAAATCTCATGGTTTCTTGCACAAAATCAAAACCTAACAAATACATTTCCTAATTTTTGAAACTAAAAATCACAAAATATATCATATAATACAAACAAAACAGAAGCAAACTAATGGGTTTATCAGATATATTACCAAAGAAAGAAAATAGAAGCAGCAACGAAATAATCTTTCACACTAGGGAAGAAAAAAGCGAAAATCGAACAATAATAGCACACATCGAACAGGGGAAAAACTGATAACCTACCTTGGAGATTGCCGTATGTTAGTCGATAATGGTCGTCCTTCACCGAAACCTTTCGTCCTTCGCCGGAGCAGTATTTTCTTTGTTGTATTTTTTGAGGAATGAACAAATAGCGTAAGTGTGCTAGCAATAAACTGTGAATTAATTATTGTATATGAAATAATGTGCTTTTGCATTATCCAATCCTCATCAATTCAATGATTCGATAATTGTAACATAATCACACTTGTTAACACTTCTACCAATATCAGTTGTAATAGTAATACGATAATTTATATAAGTAAATAAATAGCACAAATATTATTTATATTCATGTTTATATTTATAAATATCGCTTTTTACGGTTGTACGAGAAAAATCTTTATAAGTAGAATTAAAATATTTTCTAATATAATGCACAAAGTTAGGGTAAGAAGGAAAACTATAGGATAAACACATAAGAGTTACTATTTTTGCCAATTCTTACCGATCATTTTTTGGATCATAATATAAAATATCACCGGTAACAGTGTTAATTCCAGGTTGAAATTGATTTGACCCGGTACTAGGGTCAACCTGAATAGGAGTAGATAGACTTTTCCCCTCGGCCAAAGCTTTCAGACGAAGATATTTCACTTTATCTTGAGGGTGTTTCAATATGTGTCTAGCCAAAGTTTCCCCGCGATCCAAAATATTTAAAAACTAACTTCGTGCCACAAGTTTTACACTTAGACTTATTTTCTGGAATTAGTTGAGTAAAAAATGGCCAAACCGGAGATATTTTCATCTGTTTGCTAGATTGTCTAGAAAAAGTACGGGTAGTAATAGGAGTATCAGATGGTGCATCATTTGGATTAGCAGGGTTATCAGTAGTTGGGTTAACATCAGGAGCAGGACTAGTTGGTGTATCATCATCCGGTTGAGTTTCATCAAAATCTATTTTCTCGTCATCATTTTCATCAATAGTTGGATTAGAATAAAGAGCATTCATTAATTTATGGTCTAATTGTTCACCGGCTCTAATATTATGGCAAAATTAACTTTTAGTAAATTGTAATAAACTATTATCACTATCAAGAATAGCAGGTGTAGGACGGATATGGAGTTTGGTTTGGGGAGTCCGGGGCAGTAGAAGAGGAACAGATTGAGCACTAGATTCGTCACTCTTGGATTTTCCCTTATTTTTACCAAAAGACTTTTTTAAGGAAGCCATCTTAATTAATAAAGTAATAAAAAATAAATAAAATATACAAAACTATAATATTAAAACTTAAGAGTTGAAACGAGTTTACCAAATTGACGAACAACTTGTTGAAAATTGATTATCGTTGAAGACTTCAATTCACCAACTTCACAATTGTTTCACGAATTGTAACAACAAAGTAAGCAATAGTAGCAATTATAGAAGAAAATTAGAGAGATTGTGATAGATTGATGATTTTGTAAGAAAAATGAAAGAATGATGGGGTATTTATAGCTGAAAATAGGAAAAAGTGTAATTATAAAAAGTTTGGGATTAAAACAAAATTGGGGGGTTAAATGACTATGTTATAAATAGCCAACGGTTATTTTTGACAGCCCAACGGCTATATTTTAAAACAAAAATTAAAAAAATATAGTCGTTGGGACCGTTTGGCCCGCTAAGGGACCGGTCCAGTCCCGGGCCTGGCGGGCCCAAAGCATAGGACCGGTCCAGGCCCACTAAAATCGACCCATACGGTCCTGGCCCGTTTAGCCCGTTTGGCCCGCAGTCCCGGGCCTGGACCGGCCCACTTGCCAGCCTTAGTTGAAGGGTTGAGGAATAGAGAGAGACGACTGTTTTGCTTCTGTTTTGATATTTTGTGAGAGTATATACCGGATTTCATACCTTCTTTTAACTTAAAATATATATTAAAGAGTAATTAAAATATTAGTGGGGTCATTTATTTTTATTTTTTTAATAAATATGTAGGAGAAAAAGTAAGGAGGGAAAAATAAACCGTCCCAATATTCTTTTATTTTATAAAACCGTTCCCCAAAATAACCCTATCGCATCGCATTTAAAAACGGTCTCCAATCTTTACTTATGGTGATTGTTACTACACTATTATAACGATTATTCTTCAGAAGTGTGCCAAAATCCTTTTGATTCTATTGGGATTGTTAAAACTGTTCCAACATATGATCTACCGTAACAGTTCCAAAACCGCTGTAAGAAAACAGTTCCAATAAATTTGTTTTCTAGTAGTGCGAGAACCAAGAGCAGCAGATATTGAATTGTAGGAAATAATTTTAAGTTGTTCAAATTTATTCAAATCAGAACTAGAAAGTACCACGTTAATAAGTTACTATATGAATCAACTATTATTGTGAGATAAAAGATATGACAGTTCTTCCTTAGGTTATGTGACTAAATGTTTACCTTGAATATTTATAGTCTGATGTGATATTGAAGTGTATAGAAAGTTTGGGGTTAGATATTCCAATTTCGTATAAGATAGATGAACTTTCCCTAAGTGTGATCCATGTACATTGTTCAAAAATAAAGATAGTATGCTACCGTAGAATAGGGTCGGATAGTGAGGGAAGTTAGAAATAACCTTATGCTTCACTTTAGTTATTCAAAGCATGACAAGAAAACAAGATTCTAGCAGGTGGTTAGTAAAATAATAGTAAGTAAGTTTTGAGTAGATACAGTGAATTAGCAATTTCAGCAGAGCTAGTAGAGGTACGATTTAATTTACTTAGCCAGGTTAATATTAGTGAGTAGGTAAAAGTTTGAAACACTGAACGCGTGTTAGAACACACAGAGTCTAAGTTAAATCCGAAGTTCAGTGACAATGGAAGAAAAAACAATCAGCTCAGTAATAAGAGAGAAAGCTACAGAAGAATAGCCTTTAGGAGTTATCGAAAAGGGGTTTTTCCAATATTGACACTGTGAGAAGAGTTAAATTATTAAGATTGTGTATGATAGTTGTGAATACAATAACTTTCCGTTTATGTATGTAATTTAATTTTTCTAGTAAGAAAGATTGCTCAAAAGTAAGTCAGAAGATGATTCATCATTAACGTAAAGTATAAAGAATTGCAGAAGATAAGGAAAGTTGTTCGAATCCCAACAAAAAAGAAGAAAGAGGAAGTACAAGACCTTAACCTTTGGTCTAAGAGAGAGATGTGAAAATCATCAGTAAGTCCAGTTTGAGATTTGAAACCCGCATAGTTAGCATGGAATATATAAAAATTATAAAATCATCCCAAGTTATGTATCACGAGGGTAGTTCCATTTCATGAGACTCTAATTTTCAAAGTACCGGCCAAAGACTTAGCTCACAACAATATTGTAAGTATTTTCAGGAAATACCTTAAAAAGACAATCAAGTATGGAAAGTATAGCTCATGATTGAGGCAGACAAGAGAACTATGGTTAAAGAAGTTCACCACTTAGCCAAGTTAGGAGTTCGACTTTCAGATTCCGAAGATGGTAGAAATATTGATGACTCCTACTTGTTGGAGAAAAAAGAGGAGATTCACAAGCATAAAATGATAACTTTTGAACAAGGGAGAGATGATGGTACATTGAGGTACCAAGATGGACTGTGTGTCCAGACATAGGTGGACTTAGAGAGCAGGATCATGTTAGAAGCCCATAATTCCAAGTATTCTACCCACCAAGGTTCCCCAAATATGTAACATGATCTCAATGAGGTCTATTAGTGGACCAACATGAAAAAGAACGTCACAAACTTTGTAGCCAAGTGTCTGAATTGTCTGCAAGTGAAAGTCGAGCAGCAGAAAACCTAGTGTTTTACCACAAAATACACATATTATTAAGGGGAAATTGTAAATATGGACTTTATATCGAGATTATCTCCTCATTTTGAAATAATGATTTGATTGGGTAATTGTAGATCGACTTACCAAGTCAGCGCACTTCTTGCCAGTAAGGACCACAGATTCAACAGAAGATTATGCCAAGTTGTACATTCAGGAGATCGTCCGATTATAGGAAACTCCGTTTTCCATCATTTCAGATCACAGAGCTCAGTTTACAGTGAACTTTTAGAAGACCTTCCAGAAAGAATTAGACACAAGAGTAAACCTCAACATAGTTTTTCATCCTCAGAAAGATGATATAACGACCTGACTGGTCGTTTTGAGCTCTAGTATATCGTTCGGTAGTTTGAGGCCTTGGGTAGCTTCACTTAAGGTATTATGACTTGTACGTGTGGTCGGAATTGAATTTCGGAAAGTTCGGGATTGATTTGGAAAGAACATTATAATTTCAGAAGCTTTAAGTTGGAAGAAGTGACTAAGGTTTAACTTTTGAGTAAACGACCTCAGAATTGGGATTTAAAAGTTTTAATAGGTTCTTAAGATTATTTCATACTTGGGCGTATGTTCGGGTCAAGTATCGGGTGACCCGGATGTATTTCAGCGCTTATTATGGAAGGTTGGCATTTTAAAGGTTTAAAATTTTTATAAGTTTTGGCTTGAAGTGGATTTTGACGTTACCGATGTCTGTTTAGCGTTCCGAGCATTGTAACAGTTTCGTTATGTGATTTATGACTCGTGTGTGAAATCTGAAGTTATTCTGGATTGATTTGATATATTTCGGCACAAGATATAGAATTTAGAAATTTGAAAATTTATAAGTTTGATTCGAGGCTCGATACATGATTTTGATGTTGTTTGACGTAGTTTAAGGCTTTGACTGAGTTAGTATTGTATTTTGGGATGTGTTGGTATGTTTATACGGGTTCGCGGGGGCCTCGGGTGAGAATCGGATTGAAACAGATCGAGTTTGGGCTTGGGGGAAGTGCTGAAGTAGCTGGCATCTGGTGTAACCGCACCTGCGAGGTTTTGGCCGTAGGTGCGGAATCGCAGAAGCGGTGAAGAGGGTCGCAGGAGTAGTTCTGGGCGAGCTGGGCAGCAACCCAGGTGCGAAAGCATTTCCGTATCTGTGATGGCATAGATGTGGCGTCCTTGAGCACAGACGCAGAATGGCTGGGGAAGGCTGGGACCACAGATGCAGTCGAGTTCCGTAGAAGCAGAACCATACCTGTGCATGAAGATCCGCAGAAGTAAAGGCATAGAAGCACTGGAGGGGACACAAATTCGAAGGTTGAGGGGCCTGAAGGGAGCCGTAGAAGCGGACTCTGTGCTGCAGAAACGGCTCATGTTCCGCAGATGCAAAAATGTCGCTGGGCAGTGAGGTTTTCATAAAAACGGGATTTGGCCCATTTTCACTTGGTTGGGACGATTTTGGAGAGCTTCAAGGAGAGATTTTCTTCAAGCAACACAAGGTAAGTGACTCTTACCTATTACAAGTTAAATGCAGGGTTTGTATATGGATTTGTACATGTAAATTAGTAGAAATTTGGGATTTTTGGTTAGAAATCTAGAATTTAGTATTTTTGGAATTTGACCACTAATTGTACATGAAATTAGGAATAAATTATATATTTGAGTTCGTGATCTTATGAGTAAAATTTATCTTCGAAAAGTTCCGACATTCGGACGCGTGCGCCCGAGGGTTGACCTTGTTGGCTTTTGAGCGAAGCTGAGAATCATTATAAATTGTTAAATTATATATATTGGAGTATATTTTGATTGGTTTGCACGTTGCGTGGCTAGTTTTGAAGAGACAGACATCGGTTTTTGTCACGACCCAAACCGATGGGCCGCGATGGGTATCTAGTACCTTACTCAACCGAGTACCAACGTAACGTATCTTTCTTATTATATTATCATATACACGTGATATACGAGACTAATAGGCCAACATCATCATTTATAAACTCAAAACATAGGCCGACAAGGCCGTACAATCTTTCATGTACACGACATATGTCTACAAGCCTCTAAGAGTACATAATTGTCATAAAGGTCGGGACAGAGCCCCGCCATACCAAACCATACACATCTAAATCATACTGACCAAACAAGGAACTCAGGAGCAAATGGAGTGCACCAATATCTTCTGCTGAGCTAATCGCCTACTTGGAGGACTCTCGACCTGTCTATCGAGACCTGCGAGCATGAAACACAGCGTCCCCAGGCAAAAGGGACGTCAATACAAATAATATACCGAGTATGTGAGTAATGAAAATTAGTAAATAATAGACATGAGAGAAATATGGAGTAAAAGACCCGACATGTACGTTTGCATAGCTCTGTGAGTCATTTTATTTTTATAATATCATGCATATGCGTATAAATATCATACCATGCATAGGCATATGCGTTCATAACATCATCAAGCCTCTGAGGGCATCCCATCAAATCATTTCAGCCATTGTGGGCAAATCATCAACGTATACCAGCTGATCAGGTGGTGGTGCGTATATAACGCCATAACCTTTTCTCATATTCTATATACATAGAATATACATATATACACGTATATAACGCCATCTGGTCATGGGTCAATGTATATGTATAAATGCATGAAATACATAAGAAATACGTTAATAATAGTTTCTCCGAATGTCATAAAAATAATATGCATGTCGGCTAAATTTTATCAAATACGTATTTTTCTGATACCCATGAACAGAAAATATAATAATAATTCACATGGGGAATCAAGAATATAGACACCCCTAATATTTCTATGAATAGAGTCATTTATGGAAATTGTGCATTTGCTCGTTTTGTTTGTATCGTATTGATCATGCCAAAAAGAAAGAAAGGATAGCCTTACCATACCTGAAGTAGGGAAAAATTCAAATGATATTCTTGGAAAAGGTTGCACCATACTCCTTTAGAACCGCAAACTTTTACGTTGCTATGATTTCAATAATTCTCGTTGGAATTGTTTTGTCGCAAGAAATTTTGTTGAAACTTGCTAGATTATAGCGTCTGTTTGAATGTTTGAATTTAGGAAGATGTTATAAGCTTTCTTTCAGAAACTTGCTAGATTGAGGAAGTCTGTTTGAAATGGTTGATTTTGGAAAAATATTCCTAGATCTCTTACTTTGTTTCTTTAACTCTACTGAAGCCAAAATGCTAAATGACTTACACGTTATGATGCCACCTTTCAATTAAGGTCATTAGTCACTTATCTTAAATGGAGGGGCTGCCACGTTAGTCATTATCACATATATCCCTAATTAATTAGGTAATATCCCATTACCCAATAATTAACCAATTACTTACATAATTAAGAATTATCTCAACTTACTTAAAATACTACTCATTTTTAATATACGTTATACATCATACTATCGTGGTCATATGGTACTAGCCCATAAATACCGGGTATTTTAGCTCGAGCCATATTTTATCCCAAAATATCAAACTTTGACGAAATTTATTTTCTTCAATTTGCTTACCCTCTCACCTTCACGAATTTACTCATCACTTGTTTAAAATAGCATAATGCTTATAATCACGAAATAATTTTATTCCCGAACTTGCGTCGATTAACTTACGACGAAACTTTATCGTACGAAAATGCAGGATGTAACATCTCATTTTTCGAGCTTTTATCAATTTATTTATGGCGTACTTCCATGTACGAAAATATAGGGTGTAATATCATTCACCCCTTTGAAACATTCGTCCTCGAATGTTGACTGATGCACTTATCATTCTCATAACCCATAGCTCTTGTGAATACTTTAATACTCTTCTTGCCATTTAGGCAACTGTTCTTTGAATACATCCAAAGGCCAGGGCATTCCCTCCTTTAAGCCTCTTTCCCATACCACGACTTGTAGTCAGAATCCTTCTAATCTCGTAACTGTTGCTACCTTCTATCATGCAGCCTGTACGACTCTGACCTTGTAAGTGCGTTTATGCGTCTCTTTACTCCCTTTTCCTCAAACAGCAATGATAGACTAAAAATTGCACGACAGAGAAGAATATAAGTGAAACTGTTCCTAAATCCATAGCCTCTGGAAGATAAGTACAGACGTCTCTGTACCGATCTTCCAGCTCTTAGCCAATCTCTAGGCCTCACTTAGTGAACATATAGAAAATTATGTCAAACTGTCCCTCTGGGCATCATTAGCTTTACTACATCTAAGTAGGCCATACTATACCATAATTCTTACTTTGATTTATCGTTACCGAGGTTTGCGACCAAACTTCAGGTTACTCTCGTTGCTTATCCCATATGCATAAAGCTAAGTCTTTTAACGCTTCTTCATTACTGTTCATCTTAAGACTGATGGCCTAATCTCATCTCGTATTTTTTATCCATCCATTGTCGATTCACCTCAATGTTGATCTACAATCTTCCATTGATAACTTGAAACTTCTTACGTAATACATTGCCATTAGGGCTTATGCTGTATCAAGGAATATTTGAAGTGATTTTCCCGATCAACTTAGGGGCAATATTGTACTTCCATAACCTTATTTCATAGCATCCCAATGTGATTCACATTATGTGGGTATTTTAATCCCGTATTATTCATGAAATTCTCTCCAAATCATTACTCAATTGAAGGCCCGAACGTCATCCTTTATTTATTATAATTACACCCTTTTTCTACTACCAAGGAAGCATTCCATTTTTTTCTAGATATTATTAGTCTTAGACTTCTTTGACTTCATTCAGGTTATACTGAGCTTTCTATAACCTAGAGGAACCATCAGCTCCCTTGTTTTCACGGGCTTAATCCTGAGGACTTATCCATTTTCGTCACCTTCTTACTTGCCCTTTTCTTATCCTTACTCTTGTCTTTCTAAAAGCTTGTCGTTTTATCATACTTTAGCTTGCAACCGATTTTCTTATGTTTTTCTGGAACATCTCTTCTTTTACTCTCTAATTAGACCTTTCGGTACTTAAAAACCATAGGCTGAAAGATACGCTACTGGCGATGCCGCTATTATTCCTGGATACTGAATCCTCGTGCTTCTAGCCTCTTATCTGAAGTATGGACTATTCACAACCTTCTGTATTTGAGTATTTCGTACATTGTTCACCTTTACCTTACTACCTTAAAATCTTGCATCATATCTTTTATTTCTTTCACGACCTCCCTTCCACATAGGTATAATCTACCTCCACAACCTGAAGCTCTATTATAATACTTGCACCTCAGGTGCATATACAATCCGGTGAGAGATTCATGCTGACTTCTTATAAGGCTGGTACTTTTCTAACTGGCTTCCTTATAGAGCCATTATAAAATATGGTTTTTGCATTATCTCTTTTGCACCTCTGATATTAAGAGTGATTCTGTCATGTTCTCAAGCGCAATTTCTATAATTTTCTAGGTCTAATAATCAGACTCCTGATTTACTTCGTTGTTGTAACTCTTTAAGTTTCTCTTACTTCTGATCAACCTTTATGTAGGCTTAAGCTATCTTCCGATCTACGGCTCATGGTATGAGTTAGTACTTTAGCCTTTCGTGGACGCTATGGAATATCCATGATACAATCCTTTAACAATTCAATCCTTTGTCTATGCCCTGGGATCAATTCCTTCCTTTAACATATACTAGAGTCTTCTATGTCTGTATGATTGTCAACATACATGTTTCATGTATAAAAACTCTAAACTCTTGCGTTCATAACGTAACTAACTCTGGATTATCAATCGAATGATTCTTTCTGTTCCTTCTCAGCTTTCTTTAAATGTAAGCAATTACTTTTCCTGGTCTCCCTGCCCCTTGTTGCGTGCATACTTAGCTTACCTTAGTGCCAACATATATTGAATTCCATACAACTCATGTGATCTTGAATATCACTTCTGATTTTTCTTCTCGTTCATTAGCCATGGTAGGTTCCCCTTTCTTATGGAGTGCATACAGCGTTGTTGTGAAGCTGTTGTTATAAGATCACTTTCTGTTTAGGTCACTGAGCTTAGGTCTAAGCCTTCTTCCTTACTTCCTCAGCTAGTCTTTCATTATAGTACTTAGGGAGGATCCTCTGATTCTTGTAAAACTGTGAGCTTATCACATTGTATACTCGATGGATTTTTATTTTTGATGTTCTTCCTTGCCTATAATTACCCGTAGTTACTTACCTCCACGCCCTTATGCTTGTAGGGTTGCTTGTGAAATGCTATTTTGACTGTCTTCCCAGTGAAACTCTCTTTTATTTTCGTAACTCATACGGTACCTTTACTACCCCGACTACTATCTGAATATTTCTCAAGTATCACAATGTCATACTGCAAGATTGAAGTCCCCATGTTGGGGTTGACTATGTTCATCTTGCACAATCTGTTGATTTGTCTGTGTCCTATTGTTTAGCCATAATTAGGCTCTTCCTCGATCAACTACTAACTACTCGTTGGCTCATTCTCGTATCAATATTCCGCGTAATCTTTCTTGGGTTATTTCCTTTGCATTAACTTACGTCTTGCACTAGCTCCTTATTTATCAATAACATCTCAGTCGGAAACCCTTACTTCCTCTCCTTGATGTCGTGCTTGCGTAATGTTCTAGAATCGTAGCATATTTGTAGGATTGGGTAAGTGCAAGTTCACTCCTTTTTCATTTTTATCTCATTCTTCCTTTACCATTCCATAATTACTAGAACCACTTAATTCTAACTTAATGCCACATCACTCCATATTCCCCCCTTTAGGGGAGCACTAAGATTTAGTGCTATGATGATCTATGTATAGATGTTTTATCCTCTCATCTTTGGCATCTTTTCACATCATCGATGATCCTTACTCGCCTTGGGGTAATCCTTCTGTACCAAGGATAATGAAATTCCTTACTCGCGAGGGTGACACTTAGTGTAACTGGCACATACAGTCCCTTAAGCTTAACTTTGCTCATTTTGCTTGCTTTAGGGAAGCCTCTTCCTGAATGACCTTTAAAGGGTATTCTTCTGTCGCCCATTCTATCATTGCCGGGACGCAATCTCGAAAATTCTCATGATGCCTGCTATTACTCAGTTCTTAGTTCATGTTTAACTTACCTTGTTCATCAGTCCATACTGATTTCTATTACTCTGGGGCCTAACTTTTCCTTCTGGTAGTCGCGTTGGAGTCACATACTTATTTCTCGAAATTAGGATATGACTTTATGTCCTATACTCTTTTGTTGTCTTAAGGCCTGTCACATGTCGTCCTTTCCTTCACTTGACTATAGACTATGTAATACTGTCATATTTTTGATCTACCGTTGTCATCCATGTATCACATCTTACTCATAACGCTCCATTAACTCTCTTCTCATTTCTCGCTAACATTTCTGTCTAACACTTTATTTTGAAAATTTCAACAGGACATTGTTTTGCTTTTAGCTCCCCTTGCTCCATCTACTAGCTCTTCGGGTTGCCTAACATTCTTTGTATACTAGGGACGGGAGCCATACTAAGGTAATATTTGTCCCTCCAGGCTTCCAGTGCTTATCTTTATAGTACTCATATCTAGCTGTGCTATATTTGGGGTGCACCATCGAGGTGTCTCACAAGGAGATCCACTACCATGTTTGCACTATCCTTCGGAAATGTCAACTAACTCTACCAGTCCATCCACTATTGTGGGTTACTCTATCCCCAGCCAGATCCGGATAACTCGTCCTTCTCTTAAACTATATCTGTTAGCTCCCATAGGGCATAACTGAGATCGGTATGGCCGATTGTACATATATTTGTCATTGTTGAAGATAACTCAAAATGCTTATATCTATCTCCCTAAATGGTAAATAATGATAATCTTTATTAACTGGGTACCTCGTATCCTTCTTCATCTTGCTTTTTTTACTTCTTGAAACTTTTATTTATCTTCTGAATCTCTCATTGTCTTTCACCATAAAGGTGGATAAATATTCTTGCCTCAAGGTTCCTTATCAAGAGGCTTACATGTCTTAGTATACACATGATCTGCTGAATACCTCATATTTATCCTTCATAAGCATGATGCAAAAAATTGAGTTCCTTTTACTCAACTCTTCCACAGCTATATCTCTTACCAACCGCCTTTCTAGATATGGGCATCGTTGTATTACGAATAAGATAGAGCTTAGAAAATTGAGTTCTTACAACTGAGCTCTACCACATGATCTAGAATAAGAAGAAAGAGTGACAGCCCTAAATGTCATGTAGCCTCCTGCTTATAAGTGTGGTTCACGACACACCCATAAAAGAGACTCTACTAGACACGGCTTGTATACTCCCTAGGACAGAACTGTTTTGATACCACTTTTGTCACGATCCAAACCGATGTGCCGCGATGGGCACCCGGTACCTTACTCAATCGAGTACCAACATAATATATCTTTCGTATTACAGCATCATATACACGTGACATACAGGCCTAATAGGCCAACATCATCATTTATAAACTCAAAATATAGGCCGACAAGGCCGTACAATATTTCACGTACACGACATATGTCTACAAGCCTCTAAGAGTACATAATTGTCATAAAGGTCGGGACAGAGCCGCGCCATACCAAACCATACACATCTAAATTATACTGATCAAACAAGTAACTCAGGAGCAAATGGAGTGCACCAATATCTTCTGCTGAGCTGATCGCCTACTTGTAGGACTCTCGACCTGTTTATCGAGACCTGCGGGCATGAAACGCAATGTCCCCAGGCAAAAGGGACGTTAGTACAAATAATGTACCGAATATGTAAGGAATACAAATCAGTAAATAATAGACATAAGAGAAACATGGAGTAAAAGACTCGACATGTACGTGTGCATAGCTTTGTGAGTCATTTTATTTTTATAATGTCATGCATATGCGTATAAATATCATACCATGCATAGGTATATGCGTTCATAGCATCATCAAGCCTCTGAGGGCATCCCATCATATCATTTCATCCACTGTGGGCAAATCATCAATATATACCAGCTGATCAGGTGGTGGTGCGTATATAACGCCATAACCTTTTCCCATATTCCATATACATATATACGCGTATACAATGCCATCTGGTCATGGGTCAATATATATGTATAAATGCATGAAATGCATAATAAATATGTTAATAATATGTTTTTGGAATGTCATAAAAATAATATGCCTGTCGGATAAATTTTATCAAATACGTATTTTTGTGAGACCCATGAACAAAAAATGTAATAATAATTCACATGGAGAATCAAGAATATAGACACCCCTAATATTTCTATGAATAGAGTCATTTATGGAAATTGTACATTTGCTCGTTTCGTTTGTATCGTATTGATCATGCCAAAAAGAAAGAAAGGATAGCCTTACCATACCTGAAGTAGGGAAAAATCTGTATGATATTCTTGGAAAAGGTTTCACCGTACTCCTTTAGAACCGAAAATTTTTACGTTGCTATGATTTCAATAATTCTCGTTGGAATTGTTTTGTCGCAAGAAATTTTGTTGAAACTTGCTAGATTATAGCGTCTGTTTTAATGTTTGAATTTAGGAAGATGTTATAAGGTTTCTTTCAGAAATTTGCTAGATTGATGGAGTCTGTTTGAAATGGTTGATTTTGGAAAAATGTTCCGAGATCTCTTACTTTGTTTCTTTAAGTCTAATGAAGCCAAAATGCTAAATGACTTACACGTTATGATGCCACCTTTTAATTATAGTCATTAGTCACTTACCTTAAATAGAGAGGCTGCCACGTTAGTCATTATCACATATATCCCTAATTAATTAGGTAATATCCCATTACCCAATAATTAATCAATTACTCACTTAATTAAGAATTATCTCAACTTACTTAAAATACTACTCATTTTTAATACACCTTATACATCATACTATCGTGGTCATATGGTACCATGTATGGTACTAGTCCATAAATACCGGGTATTTTAGCTCGGGCCATATTTTATCCCAAAATATCAAACTCTGACAAAATTTATTTTTTTCGATTTTCTTACCCTTTCATCTTCACCAATTTACTCATCACTTGTTTAAAATATCATAATGCTTATAATCACGAAATAATTTCATTCTCAAACTTGCGTCGATTAACTTACGAAAAAACTATATCGTACGAAAATGCGGGATGCAACATCTCATTTCCGAGATTTCATTAATTTATTTATGGCGTACTTCCATGTACGAAAACATGGGGTGTAACAGGTTTGAGGTGTTAGAGAGGCTTTGGAGCCGGTTATGGAACTTCTGAGCTAGGTAAGTCTTCTGTCTAACCTTGTGAGGTGAAAACTACCCCTTAGGTGATATTAGTTGTTATGTGCAACTAGTTGTGGGTGCTACGTACGCACGAAGTGACGAGAGTTTGTATGTAGCTATAGCATGTTTATGTCCGGGTAGACTTAGGATCTTATCATGTAATATTTGAATTATATGAACTCATTCTTCTGGCTTAATTAATTGAAGTTATAATTGAAATTGATTTAGAAATAAATATATATACACTATGCCAAGCCTTAACATTTTGAGTTGTGGGCAAGTTATTTGAGGAACGGTAAAGATTATATTCACTTTGTGCTCATGTGTTGTATTGTAAATATGTGTCTCGCGATTCGATAACCTCATTCCTTTTCTTGTGGAGCGGTCTGAATGCCTCGATAGTATATAGATGCGTCTATGGTTCGTACAGCTCGACCCTGGCAGTGTATACATATTATTTTGGATCAGGCCAAACGACCTCTGCAGAATCGTCTGTTATAACGCTAGTAGTCTGAATATTCACGAGTTAATCTCTCCACTGATGTGCGACATTTATATGGTATTCCTTATTTATTTTATAATGACACTTGACATTTTCTGAGCTGTTAAGGTAGATTACAAGACTTAGAACTTCTTGCTTTAAAAGAAGTTATTGGAAGATTATGTAACTTACAAATTTACTCCATCTTTGCCGTATGTTTCATATCTGTTCATGTTTTATTATACTGTTTTATTGGACCTTTAGTAAGTGTGGATGTCGACCCCTCGTCACTACTTCTCCGAGGTTAGGTTAGATACTTACTGGGTACACGTTGATGTACGTAATCATGCTGCATTTCTGCACTAAATGTACAGGATCTGACAGGTTCACATGATGTTTACCTTGGCGCATAGGCACACCTGTTGATGAGACTTTATATGAGCTGTATTCAAGGCTACGCATCGCATTCCACCGAGTTTCCATTGTACTATTTATTTTATTCTGTCTTATTACATTCGAAACAGATGTTGTATTATTATTGTACTCCTTAGAAAATACTCATGCACTTGTGACACCGGGTTTTGGGGGTTCCTACGGGTTGTTTATTATTTTGGTTGTGTAAATTCTATTTCATACAATTTAATTAAGGAAAAAATTTGATTTCAAATTATAAAAATAAAGGGTAATTAAGTTGATCAATCACCGTTGGCTTACCTGACGGCGATGTTAGGTGCCATCACAACCTTTAGTGGATTATTGGTCGTGACAGATGGCCAGGCAGAGTGCACTATTCAGACACTTAAGGATATGTCCTTGATTTTAAAGGTAGATGATCACATACCTCTCATTGAGTTTTCTTATAATAACACCTACCATTCTAGTATCAAGATGGAATCGTACGAAGCTATGTATGGGTGAAGGTGTAGACAAAGTTGGTGAAGCGGAGTTGTTGGGACCAAATGTGGTCTATCAGGATACGAATAAAGTCAAGTTGATTCAAGAGCATTTGAAGACGGCTCATAGTAACCAAAAGTCCTATTCAAACATGCGGCTTAGAGACCTAGAGTTTCAAGTTGATGATTGGGTGTTTTTGAAAGTTTGGCCTTTAAAAGGTTATATAATATTTGGAAAGAAAGGAAAGCTTAGTCCTCGATACATCGGGCCATATAGGATCCTATGAAGGATCATATCAATAGCTTATGAGTTAGAGTTGCCACCAAAATTGGCAGTTGTACACCCAGTATTTCACGTATCATGTTATAATATTCAAGTTTTCAATATTCAGATATTCATGTAAGTTCAATACTCACATACGTCAGTTCAGTACTTAGATACGTCAGCTCAGTACTTAGATACTTATGTTTGTAACAACCCGACTGAATGTAACGACGACGACCTGATCAATCATTTTGAGATCTAGCATATCGTTCGGCGGTTCGAGACCTTGAGTAGCTTCACTTCATGTATTATGAATTTCATATGTAGTCGAATTATATTTTTGGGAAGATCAGAGTTGGTTGTGAAGAATAAGTCTCAATTCAGAAGATTTAAGTTGGAAGAGTTGACCAAGATTTGTCTTTTGGGTAAATGATCTCGGATCAGAGATTTGATGATTCCATTAGGATGATGATTTTGGACTTAGTCATATGTCTGGATTTGTATTTGAAAGTCCATAGGTTGATTTGATGCTTTTTGGCAAAATTTGGAAGATTGAAGGTTTAGAAGGTTGATAGGTTTGACCGAGAGTTGACTTTGTTGATATCATATTCGGATTATGGATCTAGGAGTTGGTATAGGTCCGTTGTGTCATTTGGGACTTTGATGTACGTAGAATTGCGGCACTTTTGATACTAATTATATAGACTTTTGCTCGTCTTTTAAAGCATTTTAAGTTATTTCTTATGTAGTTTTGGTGTTTTGCAGCATACCAAACTTGAAGAACCAAGAACATGAAAAGATGACAAAAACCCATAGAAGGGCAGAAATGCGGCAGGTTTGCGACCACAAAAGTGAGGTGCGGGCCGCATACCAACCGCAGAATGAAGCAGTTGTTCCCAGTTTTTGAGAGAGGAATGTGCGGTCTATTATGCGGTCGCATAACGCTTGTGCGAACCACATAAGTGCAAGAAAAAGTTCTGTGAGAGCAAATTTGCAGAATCATCTGCGATCGCAAAATCAATGTGCGGACCGCGTAACAGATCTGCGATGAACAATTGGGCAACTGGACACTCAATTATGTGACGGAGTTGTAATTAAGTGGGTCCCGAAGTGATTCTGAGACCCGTTCTGTGATCGCAGATGTGATCTGCAGGGGTATTTTTGCCATATTTTGACCTCGGCTTTTAGCCCATTATAAAGAGAATAACTAGGGTTTTTGTGGGACATCTTGTCTGAAAAAAGGCTACTTTTAGAGAATTGAATACACCATTGTTTTGGAAGCTTTTGAAGAGAGAATCTTTTATCTTTGTAAGCTTTATGACTTTATTTATTGCTTTGTTCTTGGATTCTAGTATGAGTAGCTAGTTTTAAATACTAAGGTTGTGGCCCCTAAATGGGTGTAATGTTAATAGGTATTTACCATTGAATATATATATAATGGTTGGTTGGTATTTATTCATTTCTAATGCTTCATTTAATGTTGGTGGTTGCAAACATTGACTAATGCCATTTCATTCTATCTTTACTTGAAAAATTGGGTTAGGGTTTGGTAGAATTAAATAGCAAAAACTCAAGGCTTTAAACCTTGTTTAATAGAATCGCTTAGGAATAAGTGGGTTCTATTTGGCATAAATTGGTTGTTCTTAATTGTAACTCTTTTATATTTGAGAAAATCGTAAAGAGAAAATACTACCTAACTATTGGAAAATATTGGGCAATCATTTAGAAACCATTTGCGTATCAAAGGACCTTCAATTAGGAATATATCATATTAACACCGATAGCATTACATTCCATTGATGGGGACACAACCTTGGTTTCCTTAATCAAATTAATTACATTCTCGTAATAAAATAGTTTTCTCGACAACTCATAATTACAACACTCTCTTTTAAGCTAACGGAGTAGGATTACAACTTAAGTCAAGTTTCACACTATTCAGGTAACCTTTTCACACCTATTCCCTGTGGGATTCGACCCCAACCTAGTTGGGTTATTATATTTGACATTGACCGCCTTACACCATTTATTTAGGTGTAATTTGAGCATATCAAATTTTGGCGCCGTTGCCGAGGAATACGGTTTTGAAATTACTAATTAGTGTGTGCTTTACTTTACGTTTTCTTCTATTCTATCACACTTTTCTTGCTTTGCTTGGTGTCACTAGGTAAACATGGGTGATCCAGAAGAAGAAAACATTTTTGCGGATATAGATAAGTATATTGAGGATACAAATGCCATTGTCCCTCCAAGAGTTGATGCTGCCACCTTCAAGGTGGAACACAGTCTAATCCTAATGCTCAAGGCAGAGAGGTTTTTCCAAAATTCCACAGATGATGATCTGACACAATATCTCAGAAATCTATTAGGTATGTTTGCAATGCACAAGCAGAATCACGTTTCAGATGATTCCCTAAGGCTGAGGGTGTTCAATTACTCTCTAACTAGAGAGGCAAGACAATGGATCCAAAATCTACCGCCTAATTCCATTCATACTTGGCCCGAATTTGTCCGAGTTTTCGTAGCAAAATGGTTCCTACAAAGCAAGAAGTCCGAGCTCCGGGATAAAACTTTCTTCTTCAAGTAATTACCGGGAGAGCATTTACATGAGGCGTGGGATCGATTCAAGCTATATCTAATGAGGTCACTGAATCATGGTTTTCTGGACAACATCTTGTTGGAGAAGTTTTATATGGGCTTGGATCCTATGAATCAATCCATAGCCAAAAATGCAACTGATGGATCCTTTATGGATAAAATATTTGCAAGGGTCACACAAATCCTTGACAAGATGGCAGAACATAACCAAGCTTGGTACTCGGAAGACACCACGTGTGGAATTGCATATGGTACTCCTTCCTTGACCAACATGATTAAGGAGAACCAAGAAAGAGAGCAAGTAATTGCAGGGCTTGCAACTAAGATCAGTGTGTTGACGAAGATGTTCACTAAAAGCAAAACAAAAAAGGTGAATGTTGTGGAAGATGTGCAACCCATGTCAAATGAGGATTACGAAGAAGCAAATTATGTCAACAACTCTCAAGGTGGTTATCAAAGACAACCTACCAAGGTTCAGGACAACAAAACCAATGGAGGTCTAACCCGCAAGGGCAAGGCCATCAATAGTGGTGAAATGATCAAGGTAGTTCAAATCAAGGTAATTGGAGTAAAAACAACAACAACTCTTCAAATCGAAGTTCAAACCCCTATGTTCCACCAAAGTGGCAATATTCTAACTCTCCGCATTTGAAGGAATGTTATTCAAGTGAGTCTAAGTTGGAAAACATTCTTGAACGAGTATTGCAAAATCGAGAAATATCTGACACTTCAATGAATAACATGACCGAGATTGTGGGTTCTCACACCGCATCTATACAAAAGTTAGAAATGCAAATGAGAGATCTATCAAGAGAGCAAAATCCGAAGCAGAATGGTATGCTCCCAAGTGACACAATAGCAAACCCAAAAGGTAGTGGGAATGGTCCTACTTCTTATTGTATGGCAATCACAACTCGAAGTGGGAAACTACTTCAAGGAGAAAATGAACAAGTGGTCGAAGTGGAAGATTCGAAACAAGAAGTTGAGGCACAAGTTGAGGTGCCAATTGTTGTTGAAGCTGAAAGACTCCCAAAGGAGGTGAAAATTCAAGAAGTGAACCGTGAAGAGGTTAAGGAAAAGGTAAACGAGACACCAAAAGCTCTAGCACCAATTCTTAGGCCTCCTTCTCCTTTCCCTCAAAGACTTGCTATGAGGGTTAATGATAGCAAACTCGAGAAGTTCTATGACATTCTCAAGCAATTATCGGTGAACATTCCATTTGTGAAAGAATTTCAAGAGATGTCGGGTTTTGCTAAGTAATTGAAAAACATGATCACTAAAAAGAAAACCACCAAGAATGAAGTGGTGAATGTGACTCACCAAGTTAGTTCTATCATTGCAACAACCACCGTCCAAAAGAAGGAGGACCCGTGAGCCTTCACCATTCCTTGCACTATCGGGTTGTGCGATTTTGCATGAGCTATTTGTGATAATGGGGATAGCATCAACTTAATGCCTCTTGCTATTTACAAGCAATCGGGGTTAGGTATGCCTAGGCCTACAAGTATGAGGTTGCAAATGGCCGACTGTTCAATAAAGAGGCCGATGGGAATTGTTGATGATGTTCTTGTGAAAGTGGGGAAGTTCCTCCTCCCTGGCCCACTTTGTTATCCTTGATTGTGCTGTTGATAAAGAAATCCCTTTCATCTTGCGGAGACCATTCCTTGCTACTGGAAGAGCACTCAATGATTCAGAGCGAAATGAATCAAGTTCTGTGTTAATGATAAGAAGTTCACCTTTCAAGCGAGTAAGGGTATGAAATTGCCACATGCATACGAAAGTATCTCGGTCATTGATATTGTTGATGAGCTAGAGGATGCATTCGAGGTGAAGATGGAAGAAGAATGCCTTGGTGAGGCATTGGCGGCTATTTTGGTAAATTTTGATGGTAAAGACATAGAATTGGTAAATGTATTAGAAGGGATTGGGTCCTATACTTATGCACCAAAGAAACTTTCTCTTGACTTAGAGAATAGATTCACTCATCCAGCTAAGCCTTCAATTATCGAGCCGCCATAACTTGAGCTCAAGCCACTTCCACCACACTTAAGGTATAAATTTCTTGGCTCTAATGAAACTTTACCTGTAATCGTTTCTTCTTTGTTGAATGATATGCAGGCTGAACAGTTGTTAAATACCTTGAGGGAGCACAGACAGGCCATTGGGTGGACAATAGCGGATATCCGAGGAATTCCCGCTAGAATTTGTGAGCACAAGATACAATTGGAGCAAGAGAGCAAACCTAGTGCTACTTGCAAGGACCATTTCGGGGTTGGATTCCGGGGTTGTCTACCCCATTGCCGATAGTCCTTGGGTAAGTCTGGTGCAATATGTTCCAAATAAAGGAGGCATGACCGTGATTCAAAACGACTAAAATGAGCTCATCCCAATGAGGACGGTGACCGGGTAGAGAGTTTGCATGGACTACCGGAAGCTCAATAGTGCTACTTGCAAGGACCATTTCCCCATGCCTTTTATTGATCAAATGCTTGATCGGCTAGCGGGAAGGTCATTTTATTGCTTCTTGGATGGTTATTCTGGCTATAACCAAATCAACATCGCCTTAGAAGATCAAGAGAAGACAACATTCACATGCCCGTATGGGATATTTGCTTTTAGACGGATGCCATCTGGGCTATGCAATGCCCCGAACACCTTTCAACGGTGCATGATGTCAATCTTCTCGGACATGGTGGAGGATTTCTTAGAGGTGTTTATGGATGACTTTTCTGTAGTTGGTGACTCCTTTGAGCATTGCCTTGACAACCTTAGGCAAGTGCTCAAAAGATGTGAGGAAACCAACCTTATGCTAAATTGGGAAAAATGTCACTTTATGGTGGATGGGGGTATGGTTCTGGGCCACAAAATTTCCAAGCAAGGCATAGAGGTTGATCGGGAAAAGATCGAGATCATTTCCAAGCTTCCTCCCACTTCGGTAAAAGGCATTCGGAGCTTTTTGGGGCATACTGGTTTTTATGGGCATTTTATCAAGGACTTCTCAAAAATTACAAGACCCATGTGCAATCTCCTTGAAAAATATGCAAAGTTTGATTTCGATGAGAAGTGCCTCAAATCGTTTGAGGAATTGAAAGCGAGGCTCACCACGACACCTATTATTGTCACACCTGATTGGTCTCTTCCATTTGAACTGATGTGTGATGCCAGTGGTGTAGCTATTGGGGCGGTACTTGGTCAATGGCATAACAAGATCCTTCATCCTGTCTACTATGCAAGCAAGACACTCAATGGCGCATAAATGAATTACACGATGACGGAGCAAGGACTGCTTACCATTGTCTATGCTTTTGCAAAATTCCGTGCCTATTTGTTGGGGTCCAAAGTGATAGTCTACACCGATCATGCTGCTCTCCGCTATCTTATGGTGAAGAAGGATGCTAAACCAAGATTGATTAGGTGGGTTCTTTTGTTACAAGAATTTGACTTCAAAGTCAAAGATCGAAAAGGAACAGAGAATCAAGTTACGACCACTTATCTAGGCTTGAAAAGGCAGGGAGACCAACAGAAAATCTTGAAATTAATGATGCCTTTCCAGATGAGCACATATTGGCATTGTCTAGCACCTTCACTCCTTGGTATGCCGACATCGCTAACTTCTTGGTTAGTGACCTTATCCCCGACGGATTGGAAGCTTATCAAAAGAAAAAGTTCTTGCGAGAGTGTAGGCAATACTATTGGGAGGAACCCTTTCTGTTCTAGATTTACGCCGACAACATCATTCGGCGTTGTGTTCCGGAAGATGAGGTAATGCAAATTCTCAAAGCATGTCATGACTCCCCAGTTAGGGGCCATCATGGTAGAAGCCGTACTGCGAAAAAGTGCTCGAATGTGGCTATTATTGGCCATCAATATACCTAGACGCAAACCAAATGGTCAAGGCATGTGATCAATGTCAAAGACAAATGTCAATATCTAGAAGACATGAGATGCCTATGAACTTTGTAATGGAGGTCGAGATCTTCGATGTGTGGGGGATAGATTTCATGGGTCCCTTCGTAAGCTCTTACGACATGACATATATCTTAGTGGAAGTAGATTATGTCTCCAAATGGGTCGAGGCAATCGCATTTCCTAACAATGAGGCAAGAAGTGTAACCGCTTTCTTGAAGAAGAACATATTCACGCAATTTGGAACCCCAAGGGTCATCCTTAGTGATGGTGGTTTTCACTTTTGTAATAAGGCTTTCACCGGGCTGCACGAACAATATAGAGTTAAAGAGAAGGTGGACATCCCTTATCATCCTAAGTCAAGTAGTCAGGTTGAAGTCTCCAACAGGGAGATCAAAAACATCCTAGCAAAAACAGTTAATGCAAACAGGACCGACTGGTCAAGGAAGCTAGATGACGCATTGTTGGCATATCGCACAACATTTAAGACTCCCATTGGCACCTCACCATACCGATTGGTTTTTGGTACGGCATGTCACTTGCCAGTGGAGCTTGAACACAAAGCTATGTGGGCATTGAAAAGTTAAATCTTGATTGGGCCGAATCTGGTAATTTAAGGATGACACAACTCAACGAGATGGAAGAATTTTGTCTTCATGCCTATGAGAGTGCAGCCATGTATAAGGAAAGAAAGAAGTTTGTTCGTGACAAGAACATTTTGAAGCAGGAATTCAAATCTGGTGACTTGGTCTTACTCTTCAACTCAAGACTCAAGTTATTTCCGGGCAAACTCAAATCCAAATGGTCTGGCCCGTTCAAAGTTGTGAATGTGTCTCCTTATGGCGCTATTGAATTGGAGTCTGAGGACGAGACTCGAACTTTCAAAGTAAATAGCCAAAGGGTCAAGCATTACCTTGGAACCAAAGGAGAAAGGCACTTGGTAGAACAATTCGCACTCAAGGATAGTCCTACACCGGCCCCTACCACTGATTAGCCAAAATGGAGACAACATCGTCATGCCACAACGTTAAATCAAGCGCTTCTTGGGAGGCAACCCATGTGTGGTAACACTTTTTGGTTAGATTTTAATTTCTGTAGGTTTAGTTGTTAGTGTTGAGCTGTTTGACGTGTGTGTTAGAATGCAGGTAACCCAAAATACAATAAAACAGGGTGCAAGTGCAGAGGAAAATGAAGGAAAGCAAGCCCTATGGTCTGCGGCAACATATGCGGTCGCATAATGGATATATGGACCGCATAATGATCGCAGACACAATCAGAATAAAATGCAATCTGGGCCTTCAAATATGTGGTGAGATTTTGCTTTCTATGGCCCGCATAACGATTATGTGACCGCAGAACTGATCGCAAAGCTGATTTGCCTCACTCAGTCACTAACTCATCGCATAACACATATGTGACCGCATAATGTGTTATGCGATGCACTTTCTCACCAAGAACCTTCTAGGTATTAAAGCCCTAAATCCCTCACTCCGCATTTCTGTCATTCATTTACACTCTCACACACACGAGAACCGCATAACACAAAAGAAAATAAAACAAAAGAGACCAAAAATAATGAAAAAACAACACAAAATCACAAAAAGAAAAAGGAATTGAAAAGGAAGGGGTCACCTGGTTCGTGCTTCAGACCGAATTCTTCAAATCCTCTGTTATCTGGTATGTACATTTCCACCCTTTCTCTTGCTTGATCAAATTGAAGAATACCATGTGCTTTCATTCCCCTCCCCCTTCTTCTCAATCCCTTGCTATGGGTGTTCATGTGTGCGTGATTGAGCTGAAAATCATCGCTGGGGGAAAAATTTATGTTGTGGGTAAATTGGAATTTGGGGATTTAATCTACCGAGTAGGAGTAGAAGAACAGGGGTTGGAAAGTTGTAGCATTTTTCTTACATTTCATTTTAATAGGTGTGCAATGACTGAGTGTAGCTACTAGAAAATTCTGTATTTGAGACTGAGTGGGAAAACTTTTGTTTTGACTAAGGACGATGATCTTTGCGGTCCGCATAACTGGTTTACGGTCCGCAAAATCATTGCATTTTATGCCCTAGGTAGTTTTCTAAAAAGGACTTGTGCGGTTGGATTTGTGACCGCAGAAATATTTCGCGGACCGCACAATGGTTGCAGACTGAGGCAGATAAAATGCTAAATCTGAAGAACAAATTGCGACCAATCTGCGGTCGCATAAGGTGTTCTGCAACCACTTCTATGAACCACATAACTTGCTTTGGTTTTGAGGGATGTATTATGCGACAGGTTTTACGGCTCACAGAGTTGTTATGCTATCGCATAACTGATCGCAAAAACTTCTTGATACTTTTATTTGTTCTCAATGTGTTGCCCATGCCGTATCACATACTCACTCATTGATTAATTGATAGGAAAGGCACCAAAGAAATCCCTAGCATCGCGACAACCTCCCGCACGTGGAAAGAAACGGGCTGTTGCTCTGAGCCAACAAGCACAGCAATCCAAACGCACACGACCTGACACGACCAGATGTATATTTGAGCATTCCTCCTAGTGTGAAGAGAAGGAGGTACAGACTGATCGTGTGCCACCCGCTGACCTCCATGCTGAAGCCAAAAAAGTGGTGAAGATCTCAGGTTTGGGGTTTACGGCTCTTGGAACTTGTATAGAGATGGCTTAGCAAAGAGAAAAATCCTTGAAGAGAAGCAGCTAGGCATGAACGGTTTAAAATAACACTACCCTCATGTGATAGAAAATATTAACAAGATGAAATGGGAGTTCTTCACTTAGGTTCCAGGGGAGTACAACGAGACGCTCGTTCGGGAATTCTATGCTGCATATGCTGCCTCCAGGAACGTTGAACAAAAGCGAAATTGTAGATTCTTGCAATCTGTCCTACTTCGAGGGGTTCAATTACTCTGTGATGCCCTGTCGATCAATGATATATATTTTGAGGACTGGGAGCCAGGCACGGCCGAATATGATGCAAAGGTTATTAATAAGGAATCTGAGCATGCTTGGGTTGCGTCCGTCATAGCCAAGGGAACTACATCCTGGATCGCTCCATGACAAAAGATTCTCAAGAGGGATCTCACACAAGAAGGCCGGTATTGGCTCAGTTTGGTCTGCCCTTGTCTAATGCCCTTAATAAATGAAACCGACATAAGTATCGAGAAGGCAATCCTCATTGCATGCATCATGTTGGGTATCAAAGTTGATGTGGGAGAGATAACATCCCGTGAGATTGGGATCCGGGCAAACTAGAAAGAAACATTGCTCCCCTTCCCATGCTTGATCCATGATTTGTGTAAAGTTGGGAAAGTTCCTCCTATCCCCAAACATGATCACATCGAAAAAGCTATTCAAAATATTGACATCACTCGGATCAATAATGCTGCAGAAAAAGTGATAGAAAATCCACCAGATCCTTCACTCACTCCTCCTCCAGCCTCAGCATCACCTGCTGCTTCATCAGGGCCTGACACTTCTTCCGCACTGGCCACCTCCACATCCACTCCCCTACCAGCCACTACACAATCACCTGCCTCATTGCATGTACTCTAAAAGCTTGGTCTATTTGCACAACATGCCAATGCTAAAGTAGACATATTAACGAAAGAACTTCCAGCTCTCATCCGACAAGCATTGGCCCCTATCCAAACCTCAGTGAGTGTTCGTCAAAAATAGCATCAATCTTATGATGATCGACTCAAGCACTTTGAAGTGTGTCTTGAGAGGGTCGAGCGAGGTGAAGCTGGAGATATAGCTCAACTCAAAAGGTATGTAGCTGAGCTAAAGTCAGAGCTGCACAAGGTGCAGAACTTGGAGTTTGATTTGACCTCTCTTCTTCCAGAGTAAGGGGAGCAGGGCACTGGTACCTCCCACATTCCAAGCCTTGACCTTGATTTCACAAACCTCATGTCAGCTCCGGTGGCCCATGGTACTGCGGCTTCACAAGATCTGAACTCCGTTATGCACATTGATACTCATTCAAAAGAGGAATCCGGAGGGTCTGAGAGGGAAACTGATGAGGGGGAAATTGATGAGGAGAAAACTGATGAGGAGGGATTGCTTGAGGAGGAGGATGATCAGCGGGACAACAGAGGCAAACAAATTATTGTCTCTACAGATACACTGAGTGAGGAGAAAGTAGATGTGAAGATAGCCATTGTACATTCCCTTGCAGACATGGTATCCAAATCCATTCCCACGACCACAAAGCCATCATTGGGCGAGGCTATTAGCTCCCAGGTCCAAGACCCAGCTTTACAGCAGGCGGAGCTTCCTATTCTGGTCTCAGACACCACTACACAGTCAGAGGTTCCACCCGTTGCTTCCATAGTGTCAACCTCCGACCCCACAGTTGCCTTGGATGTTCCAACCCCTCCAAGCGCCTAGTGCGCCCCAGGAATCCCTTAAACTTTGCTCTTACTTTCTCAATACATTGTGGACAATGCATGCTCTTTGGTTGGGGGTGGGGTAACTTGTATATAACTCTTTACCTTAATAGTGTAGATTTGTAAATAACAATGAATTCCCCTTGGATTTTCTTCGCCGGGTTCTTTTCCAAGGTTATAATAGTAGTACCATGGCGGTAGCACAAAATGTTTTGACTTGTTTGGTGTTTTTGTTCTAGCTTGAAGCATGTGATAAGTTTTGTTTTGAATAAATTGCACCCTTCTAATTTTGTAAATAAATGGTTAGTCATTCTTGTGAAATCGAGGCTCGCTCTTTGACTTTGTGAGTTGCCTTGTATTCACTTTAGGGCTGAAATTATGCCAAGTCGAACAGTTCATGTGTTGTGAGTGAGTGAGGATTTGTATAAATAATGCATGTGCTTAACTTGTGATGTCTAGAGCTTGCCCGATTGGTTTCTTAATGCAATTCTCAAGTTGATGATTGGGTGTTGAAATGATCTTAGGCTCTCTTTGTGATTGCTAACTAATTTTTGACCAAATTGACCTCCCCGGTACATCGATTATCCTAGTTACCCCCGTTGAGCCTTCAACCTTTTACTTGGCCACTACATTACAAACCCTTATCCCTTTGTGAAATAATTCCCTCTTTTGAACCCATCCTTCCTTGAACGATTAAGAATGAGGGTAAAAGCCTAAGTTGGGGGTGTCGGTGTTAATTGGAAATTGGTAAGGGTAAAACCCCATTTTCCCATTTACTTCTCAAATTGTACTTTACAGTTGTGTGAATTTCCGGGATAATTGGTTCGGGTCCAGTGAGGTTTTGGAAGAAATTGGAATACTTAGCTCCAAGGTTTAAAGCTTAAGTTACAATAGTGACCCGATGCGGACTTATGTGTAAGAGACCTCAGATTCGCATTTTGATGATTCCAATAGCTCCGTATGGTGATTTTGGACTTAGGAGCGTGTTCGGAAAATTATTTGGAGGTCCGTAGTGGAATTTGGCTTGAATTGCCGAAAGTTGAATTTTTGAAAAGTTTAACCGGGGGTTTGACTTTTTGATATCGGGATCGGAATCCGATTCCGAAAATTTGAATAGGTCTGTAATGTGAAATGTGACTATGCAATATTTGAGGTCAATCGGATGTGATTTGATAGGTTTCGGCATCGTTTGGAGAATTTGGAAATTTATTAGGCTTGAATTCGTGTGTAGTTCGTATTTTTTGAGGTTGTTAGGTATGATTTGAGGCCTCGAGTAGGTCCGTGTTATGTTATGGAACTTGTTGGAATGTTTGGACGGGGACCCGAGGGCCTCGGGTGAGTTTTGGATGGTTAACGAATTGATTGTTGAATTTGGAAGACTGCTGGAACTAAAGCCTTCTGGTATAATCGCACCTGCAGAAAAGTAGTCGCAGGTACAAGCTCGCAAGTGCGAACAAGGGTACGCTGAAGTGATATGCGCAGGTGCAGAAGGTGCTTCGCAGGTGCGAAATCGCACTTGCGCGAAAAGGAGCGCAAATGCAGGTAGAGGGCTGTGAGGCATTGGTCACAGGTACGAGGGAAAATTCCGCACCTGCGTGACCGCAGATGCGGACGGATGCGCACAGAAGCGAAAACTGGGCAGGCGAGTTGAGTCCGCAAATGCGACATTTTGCTCGCACAAGCGGATGCGCAGGTGCGCAAATCATGTCCGCAGATGTGGAAATCGCTGGGGCAAAACCTTAAATTCGAGGGTTCAACATTTTCACCCATTTGTTTTCGGATTTTGGAGATCGGGTTGGGCGATTTTGGAGAGGAAATTTTCCACACAACTTGGGGTAAGTGTTCTTAACTCCCTTGTGATTATATTCCATGAATTAATCTTCATTTTTGGTGTAAGATTATTGAATCTTCAAGAGAAATAGAAGGAAAGTTCTATAATGTCACAAAATCAATTTTTCAAGTCTGAATACTGATTTGGAGTCGGATTTGAGTGAAATTAGTATGGTTGAACTTGTAATTGGATGAGTTGTTGTATTTTGTGAGTTTCATCGGATTTCGAGACGTGGGTCCCACGGGTACTTTTTGGGGTGTAATTTCGGATTTTGTGGAAAATATTAGCATTTTGATATGGAATTGAGTCCTATAAATTGTGTGGACTAAATCAAATTAATTGTGGTAGATTCGAGCCGTTCAGGAGTTGATACGCACATAATGGGATTTCTGGAGCATTGTTTAGCTTGCTCGACTTTGGATTCGACTTGTTCGAGATAAGTAACTCTTCTAATCTTGGAGTTGAGGGTATGAACCCTGAATATATGTATTTTGTAAATTGTTGGGAGGTAACGCACATGCTAGGTAACGGGCGTGTGGGCGTGCACAATAGAAATTGTGACATAATTCTTTATGTGAAATTTTATTGTTAAATAATCTTGACATTTTTCATGCGGTTGTATGTGTTAAAGAAAAATTGAGCTGAAAAGCATATTAAAAATCATTTTGAGGCTATGTGCCAGTATTATTGGGACCTACAGAGGTCATACAACTTTGAATTATTGTGTTAAATTGAAAATTCATACTCAGTCGTATTCATTTCATTGCATATCATATCTCAGTCTCTGTTGTTTTTTATTGATACATCATATCAACATTTTTGGGCTATTTTTCATGACATTGTGAGCCCGAGAGACTGGAGAGATTGATGACTGAGTGAGGCCGAATGCCTGATTGTGAGGATGAGTGTGAATCGGGGCTGCCCGCCTGCATCATACTTTATTATTATAGCACGTGAGTTGTCCGTGCAGCACGTGAGTTTTCTGTGCAGATTATAGCGCTTGGGTTGAAGGAGCCCCTCTGGAGTCTATACACACCCGTAGTGAGCGCAGGTACCTACTGAGTGCGTGTGCCGATTGCCAAGTGCCGAGTGCTGAGTGACTGGGAGGCATGAGTGATTGTGAGGTATGCCCGAGTGGCAAGAGTGATTGTGAGGTATGCCCGAGTGGAATGAGTGACTGTGAGGTTTGCCCGAGGGATTGTATATGAGTGATGTTCTGCCCGTGGGGCTGTTTATGATTTTATCACTGAGTTGCATCGCATTGGCATGCACACATGAAATACAGGCATAGAGATGTATTTTTCTCATGCTGTACAATATCACATCATTCATGATTTCTCACACGTTTTTACAGATGGGCATAGTGATGCATTTATTTTACACGGGTTATCCGGAAGGAAAATGAATCATCTTATTTATTATTGAAAAGCTTTTTGGGAGAAATTATTGTTTTCAAACTATTCATATTTTTTTTGGCAACTTCGGCAAACGATTTGGGTTTTCACTGATGTATTTGAAATGAAGAACTATTATTTTTGAAATCATGATTTGCCTGAGCATTTTATCTCTGATTTACTTCTGGTATTATTTGCTTTATGTTGTTATTGACTATTGGTTGTGGATCCGACCTTGGTAGAAGCTCGTCACTACTTTTAACCTACGGCTAGGTTTGTTACTTACTCAGTACATGGGGTCGGTTGTAGTGATACTACACTTCTGCATATTGCATGCAGATGTTGGTTGTTATTATTGTTGTGCTCGATGGTTGCGGGACTTGAAGATGTACCTGCATTCCTGTTGTAGCTGCCTCTTGTTCAGAGTAGCCTTAGATTTATAAAAGCTTTGTTTATGTATTATTCAAACATACTATGTATTTATTTCATTTCCGTTTTATATACTCTATTCTTAGAAGCTCATGATTTGTACTACCAGTTCTTGGGGGATGTATAAGATTAAGATGTTTATTCACTTAAATTACTTTAATAATTATTATTGGAATTGGATAATTGAAAGTTGGCTTACCTAGTGGGTTGGGTTAGGTGCCATCACGAATAGTTGAATTTTGGGTCGTGACAAGGTGGTATCAGAGCACTAGGTTCATAGGTTCTACAAATCATGAGCAAGTATCTAGTAGATCTTGCGGATCGGTATGATGACGTCCATACTTATCTTTGAGAGGCTACAGGGCATTAAGGATATATACTTCCCCTCTTTCTTTCCTTATCGTGCGAGATTGATTCAGCTTGAGACATAACTCTTTGAATTCCTTCCACGTATTTGTATGTGCACATGAGCGCTCGGTATTAGCTGTGCATCGCCGGCTTATAATTTTATGAACGAGGTTCAAGATGTGTATTCTCTGTTTTAGTGTTGGGCCAGTCTGGAGGACTTGAGGCTAGGTTTAGACCGCAGCTTAGCCTTGGTAGCTTCAGTTGTAACTTGTACATTTGGACTCATATGTCCGATAATATCCCTATGAGTAGAAGTTGTGGCTCGATGAACGGTGGAATGGCTTTGTGATGAGTATGATGTAAATGCGGGATGTGTTAAGACGATTTGAATTTGACGAGAAGTGTTTCCTTGAAATGTAAAGGAAAGGCCATTCGGTGCTTGATTTTCGAATTGATGTGGCGTATAGTCTCCAGTATGAATGTTTTGAAGCATCTTTTACATTGTTAAATTTTGGGGTAAAACTAAATTCTCACGTCTGGTTAATGAGTTTGGACTCAGATAGACTAAGTGATTGCATAGTAATTATGAATGCGAAAGGGTATACCAAGATATCAAATTGAGGCTAAGCAGGTGGATTATCCCCTGCAGAGTAATCTACGTAGGAGTATTCCTTATGATGTGAGTAAAGAGTTTCTTTTCTGCCGACGGGGTGTATGGGTGGAGGTTTGAATCTGAATTTGGTTGAGAAAGTTGACTTGTGTGTTAAGAGGATGAATACGAGCTTAGCAGATGATTGAGGTAATTTTATGGTTGGCATTGTATGAACTTGGGAAGAAGTTTCGTTGGACTGACTGTGGCATTAAGGCAGTAAGAGAGTATTGGTATTGTGAGTTATGTAATGTTTTAATCTATGGCTTTGAGCCAAGTGGGAGAGTCTGCTATTGATAATTTGATTTCATGGTTAGGTGTTAAATTTTAATTTTGGTCTGAGGCATACTTGTGGGTTAGCTATGACTTGCAAAAGTTGAGATCGAGGATGACTCGAATAAGGAAATTCCTGGTTAAGGATTATATTGCATGTATGAGTAAATGAAATTCGCGGGATGAGTGAGTTGTTATTGGTGAATGATGTAGTACGCATGGAGTATTAATTTGATTCGTGGTGTTAAAGTAGAGTTACTTCTTGAGTGTTGTGGTGCTAATGGGGCACGTGTCGTTTGTCCCATTTGGGCGGTGCAATTAGATTTGAGCAAAGTGGGTGACTCCCGAGAAAAATTCCAATGGGTTTGAGAATTATATATAGAAATTGAGAATGTTTCCGGACTTGTGTATGGATAAAATCCGAGATTTGCATTTGATGGTGCATGGACTTGCGGAAATTCTATATGACTATGGATTCTACATTTTTGTATAAGGAAGGTAAGAAGAACAATTTCAAATTCACATAAGGTATTCTCAAAGTGAGTGTTATAGTTATGGTATTTTTGAAGGTGCTTAAGAAGAATACAGTTGCTTATGGGCCGTAGGGCGTTGTGGTTCTATGCTAAGGTTTGTAGGGTGAGTTGTGGTTCTATGCTAAGGTTTGTAGGGTGAGTTGTGGTTAAAGATCGTGGTATTTTATCAAGAATAAGTATCAATCTGAAGACAAATTCGGAAGGGACTCGGAGATAATAGGACAATTGGGTAGTAGATTGGATCAGTATGGTAATAGATATGATCGGTTCTTTGGGTGCTTATGATGTGGGGGTTTTCTAAAGGTACTTTATGGTAATACACCTGGACTTGGCGACCTGCGTAGCTTGGTCGAGTTAGAGGAATTTAGTTTTAAGGGCTTGATTATGTGCAAATAGATTCCAAAGTATTTTTGATGGTTTCTACCGGTGTGGAGAACGTGTTGTGAATTGTCATTTCCTCCTGGAAAGAAGCAAGAGAAAGGTTTCTAACTAAAATGGTATGTAAATTATTGGTGACTCAAAGTTGATAATAAGATTCTTGTGCTTTTCACATGATGGTAAGATAGATGTTATGTGTTGTATGAAAGCTAGATTTTCATGTACAAGGTGGCCGTACAGTCTTGAAGAGAATGTAACGAATGTTGGACAACATGGACGGTTTCAAATAACTAGATAAATACTATTACTACTTGGTGTTGTATGAGAAAGGGACGGACTTCAGAAGGCGCATTGTATTTTTACTTACGGATGTATAAATTAGTATTGCGGTACTCACATGGTTGATAGACTGCTGATATTCAAATTTTGTCAATTGGCACGGAAGAACTTTTAAAGTATTTCTCGTGGGATGATCGTGTATGAGAGAGGTGTTAGGCATTCGGGCGGTGGAGATGGAATCAAATATGGTGATTCGCGTGTTCTATGGATTTGGAGATTGGGAGTTCCCAGGAGCAGATTGTTTCATGGTTGTGGACTGTGAAGTTGTGGCCGGACCTAGCCAGATGATAAAATGAGTTATGATTCAATCATTATGGATTTTCGGAGGGATTGTTTTTTCTATTTGCGGGTAACCCGAGTTGATTTGGGGGTCCATAGGTAGGCCCAATTAA
This sequence comes from Nicotiana otophora, assembly GCA_000715115.1. Classification (NCBI taxonomy): domain Eukaryota; kingdom Viridiplantae; phylum Streptophyta; class Magnoliopsida; order Solanales; family Solanaceae; genus Nicotiana; species Nicotiana otophora. Next base: position 84,896 of record AWOL01S0002549.1, on the reverse strand, counting down.
GATGTGTATTCTACACCGAGCCGGAATGGTTGGCTTTATACTGCTATTATTGAGGGATGTGTCATTCGGTTGATGTTGAACTTATTCGTGTTCTCAAATGATCTGTGAGTTACTCATTTATGCTACGAGGAGTTGTGATTCATTGGTTATGTGCACAGATGGTGCGGTTCTATTTGAACTTTATAGCGGAATTTGAGTGTGATGAGTACTTGGGTATTGCATGATCGATAGCGTAATAGTTATGTCCTTTCAGGCTTTGAGCGGTATTTTTATCATTTGCCTCTTCGTCGTTATTAATTTGGAGCAGGGTGGCTCGGAGTATATAACATGAACCTCGTGTTAGAATCGGGTGATGGTTCTACGGTGTATGATGAGTTTTCAGCGTTTCGTTGTGGAGGTACTTGTTAATATGGCGGCGCATTTCTCTCATTTGAGTAATTTTCCATGACTGGGTACATTAGAATTGTTGCGTATTGGTGCACGGATGGCACGAGTTGTGGCTCTGAGTTATATTGGTGAGGCATGCCCATGGAATAGTTGTGTTTAGTAATATAAGGTCATTGGACCTAGAATGGGTACTATCAGGTTTGATTTCGGTATATTCGGGAGTATAATATTGAAAGTTGGCTCAGAAAGGGATTATGGTTCTGGTTGGGGCGAGAGGGCTCCGTGACTTGTTGATCTGGTAAGTGGTCATGAAATTTCGCGTGTTTCTTTTATTATTAACAATGTACGAAGGTTTTGGGATGTGGTTTGGTTCGATATGGGTTTAATACTAGTATGCAGTTGGTTTTGGAGTAGTCACTGGGATCAAGAATAGTGCTACGAGCATGCGAGTTGTGTAATATGTTGGTTGATTATATCCGTGGTGATAGTTATAGCTCGATGCAACTTGTTCGGACTTACACGGTGTGTAAATGTAAGATTTGTGTCTTGAATAAAATTTTAAAGGTTGGAAATTAAACTCCAAGGTTTATAGGCTAAGGTTAAATTAATGATTTTCAGTTGCATTGTGTAGTCAAGCATGTGTGGGATAGGGTGACGTGGGTTCACCCCCGGGTACATTTGTGGTAAGATGGAGCAGTGATTTGATGGCTTGGAAACAACTCTTGGCACGTTCGAGGACGAACATATGTTTAAGTGGGGGAGAATGTAACGACCCGGCCGGTCGTTTTGAGTATTACATCTCCATTTTTCCATTTACTTCTCAAATTGTACTTTACAGTTGTGTGAATTACCGGGGTAATTGGTTCGGGTCTAGTGAGGTTTTGGAAGGAATTGGAACACTTAGTTTCAAGATTTAAAGCTTAAGTTAAAATAGTGACCGGATGCGGACTTATATGTAAACGCCCTTGGATTCAAATTTTGATGATTCCAATAGCTCTGTATGGTGATTTTGGGCTTAGGAGCGATTTCGAAAAATTATTTGGAGGTCCGTAGTGGAATTTGGCTTGAATTGTCGAAAGTTGAATTTTTGGGAAGTTTGACCGAGGGTTTGACTTTTTGATATCAGGGTCGGAATCCGATTCCGGAAATTTGAATAGGTCTGTAATGTGAAATGTGACTTGTGTGCAAAATTTGAGGTCAATCGGACGTGATTTGAGAGGTTTCGGCGTTGTTTGTAGAATTTGGAAATTTATTAGGCTTGAATCCGTGTGTAGTTCGTATTTTTTTAGGTTGTTAGGTATGATTTGAGGCCTCTAGTAGGTCCGTGTTATGTTATGGAACTTGTTGGTATGTTCGGACGGGGACCCGAGGGCCTCAGGTTAGTTTCGGATGGTTAACGGATTGATTTTTGAATTTGGAAGACTGCTGGAAGTGAAGCCTTCTGGTGTAGTCGCACCTGCGGAAAAGTAGTCGCAGGTGCGAGCTCGCAAGTGCGAGTAGGGGTGCGCTGAAGCGAGATGCGCAGGTGCGGAAGGTGCTTCACAGGTGCGGAATCGCACCTGCGCGAGAAGGAGCGCATATGCGGGTAGAGGGCTGTGACGCATTGGTCGCAGGTGCGAGGAAATATTCCATACTTGCGTGAGCGCAGATGCGGATAGATGCGCGCAGAAGCGGAAACTGGGCAGGCGAGTGGAGTCCGCAAATGCGACGTTTTTCTTGCACAAGCAGATGCGCAAGTGCGCAAATCTTGTCCGCAGATGCGGAAATCGCTGGGACAGAACCTTAAATTTGAGGGTTCGACATTTTCACCCATTTGTTTTCGAATTTTGGAGCTTCGGTAGGGCGATTGTGGAGAGGAAATTTTCCACACAACTTGGGGTAAGTGTTTTAACTCCCTTGTGATTATATTCCATGAATTAATCTCCATTTTTGGTGTAAGATTATTGAATCTTCAAGAGAAATAGAAGAAAATTTCTATAATGTCACAAAATGAATTATTCAAGTTTGAATACCGATTTGGAGTCGGATTTGAGTGAAATTAATATGGTTGAACTTGTAATTGGATGGGTTATCGTATTTTGTGAGTTTCGTCGGATTTCGAGACGTGGGTCCCACGAGTACTTTTTGGGGCGTAATTTCGGATTTTGTGGAAAATATTAGCATTTTGATATGGAATTAATTCCTATAAATTGTGTAAACTAAATCAAATTAATTGTGGTAGATTCGAGCTGTTCGGGAGTTGATACGCGCATAGTGGGATTTCTGGAGCATTGTTTAGCTTGCTCGACTTTGGATTCGGCTTGTTCGAGGTAAGTAACTCTTCTAATCTTGGAGTTGAGGGTATGAACCCTGAATATAACGGGCGTATGGGCGTGCACTATAGAAATTGTGACATAATTCTTTATGTGAAATTTTATTGTTAAATAATCTTGACATTTTTCATGCGGTTTTATGTGTTAAAGAAAAATTGAGCTGAAAAGCATATTAAAAATCATGTTGAGGCTATATGCCAGTATTATTGGGACCTACAGAGGTCATACAACTTTGAATTACTGTATTAAATTGAAAATTCATACTCAGTCGTATTCATTTTATTGTATATCATATCTCAGTCTCTGTTATTTTTTATTGATACATCATATCATCATTTTTGTGCTATTTTTCATGACATTGTGAGCCCGAGAGACTGGAGAGATTGATGATTGAGTGAGGCCGAAGGCCTGATTGTGAGGATGAGTGTGGATCGGGGCTGCCCGCCTGCAGCATTCTTTATTATTATAGCACGTGAGTTGTCCGTGCAGCACGTGAGTTGTCTGTGCAGATTATAGCGTTTGGGCTGAATGAGCCCTTCTGGAGACTGTACACACCCCTAGTGAGCGCAAGTACCTACTGAGTGCGAGTGCCGAGGGCCAAGTGCCGAGTGCTGAGTGACTGGGAGGCATGAGTGATTGTGAGGTATGCCCGAGTGTCAAAAGTGATTGTGAGATATGCCCGAGTGGCATGAGTGATGTGAGGTTTGCCCGAGGTGTTGTATATGAGTGATGTTCTGCCCGAGGGGATGTTTATGATTTTATCACTGAGTTTCATCGCATTGGCATACACACATGAAATACAGGCATAGAGATGTATTTTCCTCATGCTGTACAACATCACATCATTCATGATTTCTCACACATTTTTACAGATGGGCATAGTGATGCATTTGTTTTACACGGGTTATCCAGAAGGAAAATGAATCATCTTATTTATTACTGAAAAGATTTTTGGGAGAAACTATTTTTTTAAACTATTCATATTTTTTTTGGCAACTTCGGCAAACGATTTGGGTTTTTACTGATGTATTTGAAATGAAGAACTATTATTTTTGAAATCATGATTTGCCTGAGCATTTTATCTCTAAGTTACTCCTGGTATTATTTACTTTATGTTGTTGTGGACTATTGGTTGTGGATCCGACCTTGGTAGAAGTTCGTCACTACTTTCAACCTACGGCTAGGTTTGTTACTTACTCAGTACATAGGATCGGTTATACTGATACTACACTTCTGCACATTGCGTGCAGATATTGGCTGTTGTGTTGTTGTGCTCGATGGTTGCAGGACTTGAAGATGTACCTGCTTTCCTTTTGTAGCTGTCTCTTGTTCAGGGTAGCCTTAGATTTATAAAAGCTCTGTTTAGGTATTATTCAAACAGACTATGTATTTATTTCATTTCCCCTTTGTATACTCTATATTTAGAAGCTCTTGATTTGTACTACCAGTTCTTGGGGGATGTATAAGATTAAGATGTTTATTCACTTAAATTACTTTAATAATTATTATTGGAATTGGATAATTGAAAGTTGGCTTACCTAGCGGGTTGGGTTAGGTGCCATCACGACTAGTTGGATTTTGGGTCGTGACAAAAAACCTCAAAGTTGTGTATATGAAGATATTCAAGCTCCAATGAAAAAACAAAAGAAAAACATCTGTATATAAAAAAATATTAATAATGGTGTGGAGTCTTGTGAAAACTAAAGAAATACCTTGAGGTGGTTCTATATCGATAACTCGAGATCAATAAGTGCTATGTGGTAAAGAAGCAAAGTGTATGTAGAGTTCAAGGAGGGTACAACCACTACATTCCTAAATATTCGTCCAACCCGTCCCGAAGCCTACACTACAACCCGTAAAAAGTCCTTTGTGATCTATAACCAATTATTCCTGGGATAGCAGTGAGTTAAAATAAGGGCAAGCATATGGACTGATACTTGTAGCATTTAGCCTTCTTTCTGAGTGCAAGAGTGTTTGATTGTATCCCCTGTACATATTTGTTGAGTTGGGGATTTTCTTTGTTGTGAGCACACATGAATTGCAAGATTTAGTAGAAGTTAGGTTCTTGGAGTAGGATACAAATGCACACCTAGCTGTGGGTAGCACTCTGTCATTGCGCTTGAGGCTCGAAGTTTACAAATTGATTATCCGAATTGCTAAATGATCGTTGTCTTCCACCAAGGGTGAATAAAAGAAGTTACATGCTTGTTAGCTAACAGTCAACATCATCTACAGTCACTGTTGTTTTGTGATCTGTCGGAAATAGACTAGTATATGATAGGATGACTTTGATTTAGTTGCTTGAGGACAAGCAAGAGTCTAAGTTGGGGGTGTTGATGTGCCGTAGAATTGCGACACTTTTGATGCTAATTGCATAGACTTTCGCTCGTCTTTTAAAGCATCTTAAGTTATTTCTTATGTAGTTTTGGTGTTTTGCAGCATACCAGACTTGAAGAAACAAGAACACGGAAAAGAGGAATGTGCGGTCTATTATGCGGTCTCATAACGCTTGTGCGGACTGCATAATGACCTCATAAGTGCAAGAAAGAGTTCTGTGAGAGCAATTTTGCGGCATCATCTGCGATCGCAAAATCAATGTGTGGACCGCATAACAGATCTGCGATGAACAACTGGGCAACTGGACACTCAATTATGCGATAGAGTTGTAATTATACGGGCCGCAAAGTGATTCTGCGACCCGTTCTGCGATCGCAGATGTGATCTGTAGGGGTTTTTTGGCCATATTTTGACCCCGACTTTTAGCCCATTATAAAGAGAATAACTAGGGTTTTTGTGGGACATCTTGTCTGAAAAAAGGCTACTTTTAGAGCATTGAATGCACCATTGTTTTTGAAGCTTATGAAGAGAGAATCTTGTATCTTTGTAAGCTTTATGACTTTATTTGTTGCTTTATTTTTGGATTCTAGTATGAGTAGCTAGTTTTAAATACTAAGGTTGTGGGCGCTAAATGGATGTAATATTAATGGGTGTTTACCATTGAATATATATATAATGGTTGGTTGGTATTTATTCATTTCTCATGCTTCATTTAATGTTGGTAGTTGCAAACATTGCCATTTCATTCTATCTTTACTTGGAAAAGTGGGTTAGGCTTTAGTAGAATTGAATAGCAAAAACTCAAGGCTTTAAACCTTGTTTAATAGAATCGCTTAGGAATAAGTGGGTTCTATTTGGCATAAATTGGTTGTTCTTAATTGTAACTCTTTTATATTTGAAATCATAAAGAGAAAATACTACCTAACTATTGGGAAATATTGGGTAGTCATTTAGAAACTATTTGCATATCAAAAGGACGTTCCATTAGGAATATATCATATTAACACCGATAGCATTACATTCCATTGATGAGGACATAACCTTAGTTTCCTTAATCAAATTAATTAAATTCTCATAAAAAAATAGTTTTCTCGACAACTCATAATTACAACACTCTCTTTTAAGCTAACAGAGTAGGATTACGACTTAAGTCAAGTTTCACACTATTCAAGTAACCTTTTCACACCTATTCCCTGTGGGATTCGACCCCAATCTAGTTGGGTTATTATATTTGACATCGACCGCCTTACACCATTTATTTAGGTGTAATTTGAGCATATCAAATTTTGGTGCCATTGCCGGGGAATACTGTTTTGAAATTACTAATTAGTGTGTGCTTTACTTTATGCCTTCTTCTATTCCATCACACTTTGCTTGCCTTGCTTGGTGTCACTAGGTAAACATGGGCGAGCCGGAAGAAGAAAACATTTTTGCGGATATAGATGAGTATATTGAGGATACAAATGCCATTGTCCCTCCAAGAGTTGATGCTGTCACCTTCAAGGTGGAACACAGTCTAATCCTAATGCTCAAGGCAGAGGGGTTTTTCCGAAATTCCACAGATGATGATCCGACACAATATCTCAGAAACCTCTTGGGTGTGTGCGCAATGCACAAGCAGAATCACGTTTCAGATGATTCCCTAAGCCTGAGGGTGTTTAAGTACTCTCTAACTAGAGAGGCAAGACAATGAATCCAAAATCTACTGCCTAATTCCATTCATACTTGGCCCGAACTTGTCCGAGCTTTCTTAGCAAAATGGTTCCCGCAAAGCAAGAAGTCCGAGCTCTGGGATAAAACTTTCTTCTTTAAGCAATTATCGGGAGAGCATTTACATGAGGCATGGGATTGATTCAAGCTATATCTAGTGAGGTCACCGAATCATGGTTTTTCAAACAACATCTTGTTGGAGAAGTTTTATATGGGCTTGGATCCTATGAATCAATCCATAGCCAAAAATGCAACTGATGGATCCTTTATGGATAAAACATTTGCAAGGGTCACACAAATCCTTGACAAGATGGGAGAACATAACCAAGCTTGGTACTCGGAAGACACCACAGGTGGAATTGCATATAGTACTCCTTCCTTGACCAACATGATTAAGAAGAACCAAGAAAGAGATCAAGTAATTGCAGGGCTTGCAACCAACATCAATGTGTTGACGAAGATGTTCACTGAAAGCCAAACAAAAAAGGTGAATATTATGGAAGATGTGCAACACTTGTCAAATGAGGATTATGAAGAAGCAAATTATGTCAGCAACTCTCAAAGTGGATATCAAAGACAACCCTACCAAGGTTCAGGACAATAAAACCAATGGAGGTCTAACCCGCAAGAGCAAGGCCATCAACAGTGGCGAAATAATCAAGGTAGTTCAAATCAAGGTAATTGGAGTAACAACAACAACAACTCGTCAAATCGGAGTTCAAACCCCTATGTTCCACCAAAGGGGCAGTATTCTAACTCTCTACATTGGAAGGAAAGTTGTTCAAGTGAGTCCAAGTTGGAAAACATGCTTGAACGAGTATTGCAAAATCAAGAAAGATCCGACACTTCAACAACTCCTTAGAGAGACATTGGAGTCGGTTATGGAACTTCAGAGCTAGGTAAGTCTCATGTCTAACCTTGTGAGGCAGAAACTACCCCTTAGGTGATATTTGTTGTTATGTGCAACTAGTTGTGGGTGCTATGTACGCACCAAGTGACGAGAGTTCATACATTGCTATAGCATGTTTATGTCCGGGTAGACTTAGGATCTTATCATGTAATATTTGAATTATGTGAACTCATTCTGCTGGCTTAATTAATTGAAGTTATAATTAAAATTGATTTAGAAATAACTATATGTACAATAGGCCAAGACTTAACACTTTGAGTTGTGGGCGAGTTATTTGAGGAACGTAAAGATTATATTCATTTTATGCTCATGTGTTGTATTGTAAATACGTGTCTCGCGATTCGATAACCTCCTTCCTTTTCTTGTGGAGCGGGCCGAATGTCTCGGCAGTATATAGATGCATCTATGGTTTATATAGCTCGACCCTCGGCAGTGTACATATTATTCTATAATGGGCCAAACGACCTCGATAGAATCGTGCGTTGTATCGCTAGTAGTCTGAATGTTCACGAGCTAATCTCTCCACTGATGCGTGGCATTTATATGGTATTCCTTATTTATTTGATAATGACACTTGACATTTTTTGAGCTATTAAGGTAGATTACAAGACTTAGAAATTCTTGCTTTAAAAGAAGTAATTGGAAGATTATGTAACAGATTTACTCCATCTTTGCCTTATGTTTCATATCTGTTCATATTTTATTACATTGTTTTGTTAGACCTTTAGTAAGTGTCGATATCGACCCCTCGTTACTACTTCTCCGGGATTAGGCTAGATACTTACTAGGTATGCGTTGATTTACGTACTCATGCTGTACTTCTGCACTAAATGTACAGGATCTGACAGGTTCACATGATGATCAACTTGGCGTGTAGGCACACCTGTTGATGAGACTTTATGTGAGCTGTATTCGAGGCTACGCATCGCATTCTACCGAGTTTTTATTGTACTATTTATTTTATTATGTCTTATTATATCCAAGACAGATGTTGTATTAGTATTGTACTCCTTAGAAAATGCTCGTGCACTTGTGACACCGGATTTTGGGGGTTCCTACGGGTTGTTTGTTATTTTGGTTATGTAAATTCTATTTCATACGATTTAATTAATGAAAAAATTTGATTTCAAAATATAAAAAGAAAGGATAATTAAGTTGATCAATCATCGTTGGCTTGCCTGACGGCGATGTTAGGTACCATCACGACCTTTAGTGGATTTTAGGACGTGACAGATGGCCAGACAGAGTGCTCTATTCAGACACTTAAGGATGTGTCCTTGATTTTAAAGGTAGATGATCACATACCTCTCATTGAGTTTTCTTATAATAACAGCTACCATTCTAGTATCAAGATGGCACCGTACGAAGCTATGTATGGGCGAAGGTGTAGATTGCCAATTAGTTGGTTCAAAGTTGGTGAAGCGGAGTTGTTGGGACCAAATTTGGTCTATCAGGATATGAATAAAGTCAAGTTGATTCAAGAGTGTTTGAAGACAGCTCATAGTCACCAAAAGTCCTATTCAAACATGCGGCGTAGAGAGCTAAAGTTTCAAGTTGATGATTGGGTGTTTTTGAAAGTTTGGCCTTTGAAAGGTGTTATAATATTTGGAAAGAAAGGAAAGCTCAGTTCTCGATACATCGGGACATATAGGATCCTACGAAGGATCATATCATTATCTTATGATTTAGAGTTGCCACCAGAATTGGCGGTTGTACACCCAGTATTTCACGTATCATGTGATAACATTCAAGTTTTCAGTATTCAGATATTCATGTAAGTTCAATACTCAGATACTCATGTCAGTTCAGTACTTAGATACTCATGTCAGTTCAGTACTCAGATAATCATGTCTGTAACAATTCGACCGAATGTAACGACAATGACCTGACCAGTCGTTTTGAGATCTAGCATGTCGTTTGGCGGTTTGAGACCTTGAGTAGCTTCACTTCATGTATTATGACTTGCATGTGTAGTCGGATTATATTTTTGGGAAGATCAGAGTTGGTTTCGAAGAATAAGTCTCAATTCGGAAGCTTTAAGTTGGAAGAGTTGACCAAGGTTTGCCTTTTGTGTAAACGACCTCGGATCAGAGATTTGACGATTCCATTAGGATGATGATTTTGGACTTAGTCATATGTCTGGATTTGTATTTGGAAGTCCATAGGTTGATTTGATGCTTTTTGGCAAAAGTTGAAAGATTGAAGGTTTAGAAGGTTGATAGTTTTGAGCGAGAGTTGACTTTATTGATATCATATTCGGATTATGGTTCTAGGAGTTGGTATAGGTCTGTTGTGTCATTTGGGACTTGAATGCAAAATTTGAGGTCATTCCGGGTTGATTTGTTATGGTTCGGCCTGTGTTTTAGAAGTTTAAAAGTTCATTAGGATTGAATTGATGTGCGATTCATGATTTTGATATTGTTTGGTGTGATTTGAGACCTCGAGTAGGTTCGTGTTATGTTTTAGGACTGGTTTGTGTGATTTGGGGGGGGGGGGGGGGTCCCGGGGGCCTCAGGTGTGTTTCAGATGTGTTTGGGTTGTGTCGTGATCTTATTTGATATTTCAGCGTCGTTTCTTTGGGCATAAAGGATACTATATTGATAAAACAATCATTTATTTGTTATTATATTAAACCATTAGATCTGTATCATAATTATAAAACTATAGCAACAAGAATCGTCAAACTCTGAGGTCGTATGAGAGAGGTTATGCCTATTTTCGTGTTGGGAAAGATTGCTAGTTTTTGGTGCGAACTTTTGTTCTTCGCGAACACGAGAGAGTTACCACAAACACAAGGAAGGATTTCTGGTTTGATCGGCCAACATGAAAAATTTCTCTTCGTAAATGCGAAGGTGTCCCGCGATGGCAATGAACAAAGATCATCTCTACAATGTTTTAAGTCGAGAAGTTTAGTATTTTGAGCATATCTTGAGTTATAGAGCTCCGATTTAGGTGCTTTTTACGGTGTTGTTCTCCTCTCAACAAGGGGGTAAATATATGACCTTTATTTTGATGTTTTTCCATGATTATTTTTGTTGATTATTATTTTTATCCGTCTTTGGATTATAGAAATTGGGGTTTTGAGCCCTAAAGTTGAGAAATGGTAAATCCTTGATTTGAGGGTAAATTTGTGGATATAATTGGATGATGTTCTGGATATATACTATATAAGTTAATTATAATACTTATCTTTGATAATATTTAGAATCTGGGTAAGTGGGCCCGAGAGTTGACTTTGTTGACTTTTCGACCGGAGTTGGAAATTGTTACAAATTGTTAAATTATGTGTATTGGAGTATATTTTGATTGGTTTGCACATTGTTTGATTAGTTTCTAATCGTTTGGCATCAATTTGAGGAGTTAGAGCGGTGTTGAAGCCAGTTATCGAATTTCGGAGCGAGGTAAGTCTCGTGTCTAACCTTTTGAGGGGGAATTTACCCCGTACGTGTTATATTTATTATGTGTTACATGTTGTGGGAGCTATGCACGTATGAGGTGATAAGTGTCTGTGCGTATGTTATAATTCCTGATTATGTTTGGGTAGACTTAGACTCATGCCATGCTTTAATTGTACTATTCGAGTTATTCTTGCCTGTCTAAATGCTTTAATTTCGATTTAGCCTGAGACTAGACTCACGTAGAGTATCGAACTTGCTATTTTAGGTACTTGAAGAGCTACTTGATTAGCCATGGAAATTTTGCTTTCCTTTATGGATTTCTCCTGCATTGTGCGTATTCTTACGATAATTTTTTCTTGAATTTTATAATTCACACGTATATTCGTGAGTGGGGTCAGTGACCTATCAAAGTTTTATATTCTAAAGGGATCGGGCTGAACGCCTCAATGGTATCATGTAACACACTCTTATGGAATCGGGTCATTTTCCTCGACAATATCATGTGACACACTCTTATAGGATCAGGCCGTTCGCCTCGGCAGAGTAACATATTACTATGGGATCGGGTCATTTGCCTCAGCAGGATTATGTATCACACTCTTATGGGATTAGGCCGTTCACCTCAGTAATTCTATGAAACACTCTTATGGGATAGGTCCGCTCACCTCGGTAGAATCGTGCGAAATACTTAATAAGGAGCCCGCGTACTCATGAGTTTCCTGACTTGAGATGTGATTGTTGATTTGGCATTGACCATTACGTATTCCATTTGAGGAGGTATTCGATAATTGAGGACTTTGTGTTCACTATTCAATTGTAGACCATATTATTTGCTTATATCTATTCTCATTGTTTACTTACCATATTTCATACTTGTCTACCTTATTATATTTGATTTATTGGACCACTAGTAAGTGTTAATTTCGACCCCTCATCACTATCACTTCGAGATTAGGCTAGATATTTAATGGGTACGCGTTTATAGGTGGTCATCTTGGTGCAGCTGTTGAAAGGACTTTATGGTAAGTTGCATTCTACGCTACGATTCGTAGCACACAGAGTCTCCATCTTATTCAGTTAGTATATTTTGTATTCCAGACAGATGTTGTAGTAGTATTGTATTGTTCTAGTAGATTCCCATGCTCTTATAACACTGGATTTTGCGGTTCTTAATGGATGTTCATTATTTTATTTCACATTATTATTATTACTTCACTTTTATAATTTATTTATATTCGAAAATTTGGTAAAGAAAAGCACAAGTTTCTAAGAGTCCTAGATTTTATTCTATTTATTTAATGAAAATTCTGATTTTAAAAATTTAAAATGGGTAGTCAAGTGGAAGTTCCCGCTTTGGCTTGCCTAGCAGCATAGTTGGGCGCCATCACGACCCGTTATGGGATTTGGGTCGTGACAGCTTAGTATCAAAGTGCTAGGTTCACTTAGGTATCACGAGTCATGAGCAAGTCGTGTAGAGTCTTGCGGATCGGTACAGAGACGTCTGTACTTATCTTCGAGAGCCTACAGGGCTGTTACAAGAACTTCCCTTCTTGATTTCCTCATTGTGCAATTTGATTTTATTGAAGCGTATGTCTTCATTTCCTTCCTACTCATTCGTATATGATGTTGAGAGCTTGTTATCAATTGGGCATCAAGGTGGTGCAACATATATAGTGCATGATGTTTTTCCCTGCGTATTTGGGCGGACTATTATCGACACCTTGTGGAGGGGTGTTCTGTCATTTCAGCCTAGTGTTAGTGTTGCCTATAGTTTTGAGGATATGCATAGTGTATTGTGATGTTCATGCATTGTTATCGCGCAGTGCTGGTGTGAATGATATGGTGCATATTTATGTGTCGCGGTAGTGAATGTCCCAAGAGTAGGATTTCTCAATTCATGGATTAGAGATTTGGCATTTACTTACAGCGGAGGAGAGGCAATCAGACTAAGGATGTTCAGGCTTTGGTTGACGGAGTAGCGAGATTGGATATTTTCGAACTTGGGGGAATTCTTGTTTGTGATGTGGTGTCTTCATCCTTGTTTTAACGTATTTAGGCTCTTCCATATGATGGTCTTCACTGGTTTGCCTTCGGGGCAGGGTGTTTTGAAATGGTACCTAAGAAGCGGGTATCAGAGATGGCGATGTGTGGCAGCTTCATGGTTGAATCGGTATTTCTTGTGTTGATGTCACGATAAAGATGATCCTTATGGAGGCTTAGAGTTGGTGGAAATTCATTAGTTTGGTTGCTACATAGATGGATTATTATTTAAGACAGTATTTTAGTAGCGAAGGATGAGAAATGACATGGAGGGTTATGTCTCTAATTAGATGAGTTGTTAGCAGGTCAAGTGCGAGCAACAGAAATCGAGTAGTTTGCTTAGGAAGTTTGAATGTGATGGGAAGAGTTTGCTTGGAATGTAGAGGAACGTGAAAGCTTGATTATCATTTTGGGATGCAATATGACTTCGAGTTTTGGAACGTATTGTTGGACCTTCAATTGATGCTAATGGGATGAACAGACTCTTGCATCTGGCGGATGAGTGTGGACCTAGGAGAATCAACTGATTTCACAATGGATATGGTTATGACTATGTCATTCGAGGATGTCGGTATGAGCTTACACAGGTGGGCTATCTCCTATGAGAAGGTTAGGGGTTGCATGAATCCTGATGAAGTTCCTATAAAAAGTTTTGCCTTCTATCCAATGGGATACATGTCATGCGATATGAGCTTGGATCGATTGAAGAAGATGGTACGACTATTAGGAGGCCGAGTGTTTGATTATGGCTGATAATTCGGGATGTGTTATGATCAGCGCAACAATAACTTATGAGAGATTTGGCTGAGCAATAGTGCGAGATCATGGTAACTGAAGAGGAGGAGTCATTGCGGCTTCTGGATTTATGTGATTGTGGCTTAAAGCTAAGTGGGGGAGCCTACCGTCTATGATTAGGTCACGTGGTGATTTGCCTTTGAAGTTTCGGGTTATCGGTACATTGGTGGATTAGTTATTACTAAGGGAAGAAAACATCGGGGGTAATTTGAGTAGTGGATTTGATGAATGTGATTTACAAGGGAAAGTATTCATCCGGTTGCTTCATTGGATTGCTCATGTGCTAATAGAGGACTAGTGGTTTGATTAAATAATCGGGATTGGACTAGGGCGACTCTCAATAATGGTTATAGTGGATTTGAGATTTTAAGTGTGGTGCTTAAGGATTTTTAGGTTCGTTATGTGGCTGAGGATTGGGTTTTGCAATAGAGTGTGAAGGGTACTTGGAGCATTTTTATCAATGGGTCTGCGGTGTAGTGTTAGAAAAATGGGAGAAATAGCTTCGGATTTGCAGAAGACCTAATCAGTGCAGGTGTATTAGTTGAGTTACTATAAACTACATGAGGAAGGTATGAAATGGCTTATGGGTATTTAAATGTGTGATCTCATGAATTGGGTCACTCGGGATGAGTATTGATTGGGATCCGTTATGTGATTAAATAGAGTTATTGATTTTGAAGGCAAGTCAAGAAGAAATTGGAAGAAGCTGAGTCAGCCTAGTAGTGGTTTGGATCGGCATGGTTAAGGAAATAATCGGCTCCTTCGGTGTGGTAAGGCAATACATGTGTTTTGTGGCTGTACGTACAAGCTTGAAAGCTTCCATAATTTGATTTAATTGGAGGTATTGGATTCTGATGGTTTTGATTATGTGTAAATGGGCCCGGAAGAGTTATGGCGGTTTAGAACACGACTTGAGTTCTATGTCTTTTGCGGCTATGGGAAGTTGGTTGTGTGTTGCAATTCTTCTTCTAAAATGAGTTAAGTGAAAGGTTTTAGCTGATGAAATGTTTATTCTACTGGTGGTTCAGGAGTTATGATGAAATTCTTGTACCCTCACATAGCAGCATAATAGGTGCAATGAGCAGTATGGAATTTGAATTTGAGGATCAAGGTTCCGATCCAATTTTGATAGGAATGTCACAAGCTCGGAAGAGCTGGGGGAGATATTTTAGATGTTCAGAGTATGTTGGCATTATTTTTGTGTCACCTGAGAATGGTGTTATGTGGAAGAGGCATTGTGTATTGATTTATGGATTCTTGATTTGCATTTCAGTAATAGTATGGTTGGCAACCATGGATGTGCAGATTTTGCTACCTGGTGCGGAAGGTCATGGGAGTATCTCCCGCGAGATGATTGTATAAGTATGATGTGTCAGCCATTTATGTGGTAGAGATTGAAATCAGGTATGGAGATTCTAGTACTATCATTGATGGGAGAGTTTATGTCTCAGAGGTGCTCTATTTCTTTGGTTCTGGACTGTGGGAGTTTGTTCTGGATTGGACGGTATATCGTATTTACGATGAATAGAGTCATTGTGGATCTTTGGAAGGTTATTAACCTATTTTGGGATGATTGGAAGCAACTTGAGGTCCGTTGGTATGCCTAATATGAATGTATATTTTTATACCAGATCAAATATGCTTATTCAACATAGCATCGCTTATGGATAGGTATTTGGGAATGGTGGATGATATTCCTGCCTTCATCTATTTCAGGTGCTACTCTTTTTTGCCATATGGGTTGTGAGACGGCTTGATTATTCACACGTGTATTGTGATTCTGTGTAGCTTGTGGTGTTATGTGAGCAAGATGGATCTCGAGATGCAGGTCGTTTATTGCACCTTAGTTGTGCTTGGCATTTCGTATGGCAAGGCACTACCTGTCTTCCCAGGTTGTGTTTATGCACTTGGCGTGCTTGTGGTCGATATTCAGGCATTTTGTAGGTATGAGCATTTTGGTTTGATGGGTATTTCCTTATTGATTGTTACGTGCGGATCGGGTGGCATGTCGTGTGATGTTTAGATCAGGATGCAGGCCGCAACAGAGAGATGTTGAGTACAAATCTTTATATTAATTTTGTGTGTTTTGTTTTTCATCTCTGAGATCCGAGGTCGTTTACCCAAAAGTCAAACATTGATCAACTCTTCCAACTTAAATCTTCTGAATTGAGAATTATTCTTCCAAACCAACTTTGATCTTCCCGAAAATCTAATCCGACTACACGTGCAAGTCATAATACATGAAGTGAAGCTACTCAAGGTCTCGAACCGCCAAACTTCATGCTGTATCTCAAAATGACCGGTCGGGTCGTTACATTCTCCCGCACTTAAACATACGTTCGTCCTTGAACGTGCCAAGAACCATTCCAGAGTTGCCCAAAATCACTGATTAACACCTCGTGCACCTACCCATTCCACCACAACCCATATGAGCATATTAGCACAAGCCAGACTGAAGCTTATTCCTGCTACCTTAGCCCACAAGCCTTAAACCCAAATACCAACATTCGGAATTCTCTACCATATCTGATTCTAACATACGCATGCCGTATCAATCCCAACACGATGTACCAAAACATGATCATGCACCCATGCTGAATTCACGCAATGCACTGCATAATTTGCATGCTCATAATAACATCCTCGTACCATAATAGCTGCAAATTCACGAAGTCGATGCCCGTAATATACCTCATAATGCATATAAGCCATGTTCTAACCCTTGCAATACTACAATGATGAAAGAGATGTGTAGAAACTCATAACTACCTGCCAAATCAATAACTCATTAGTGACATTTTTCCTCTTATATACATTATATAAATCTGATTGCACTAATTCGAGATCCAACAACCTCGTCTCACCCAGTACAAGCTGCTCGGGAAATAAGCCACCTCAAACACCATCTAAAAACTCATATGATGCCACCAATGCGCCAACAAGCTACAACTCGAATCGACCAATAAGGAATAACGAACCTGAATACAAGACTATCCGGTTTGCACAACAAATAAAGCCAACCAAAGCAATACTATGATGACCAAGAATAATTCTCAATTCAACATGTGTTTTTTTATCTCCCGCATTCAGTGTGTTATGCTATCACATGTTGATTCAACCACACACTTGGTTCGCTCGGTCACATGTAGTCAGGCAACGGGTGTCGTGTTATGTCCAGGCCCAGGCTCGGGGCATAACATTTGCAATAGCAATTTATTCATTTCTAATCCGTTTAAAATAATTTCAATTGTACTTCTCATAAATTTAGGAAATAGAACAATTGCATTTTGAACTTTAGAAAAAAAAAGACTGTCTTTTATCATTTGAATGAGATGATTAAAGACTTATAAGGAGGAATTTCTTATTTAATTGAGTTAGCTAAATAGGATTAGCAGTCGCTATTTTCTGAATATTACATTTTTGTTAACATTTATTTTTATAACTCAAATAAAATATTTAATATAATATTTATTTAATTTTTAAAGTTCTATACTCATTGAGATAGAGTACATGCACAATGCGCGTACCCTAAGACTAGTAGAAAATAATGACTAAACATAAATCTTGTATTTTGTTCATAGAATGTCACGACCCAAATTTCCCTCTGTAGGATGTCGTGACGGCACCTAGTCTCTAAGAGTAGGTAAGCCTAACAATTTGCGAAATAACTGAATATAAACTGAACTCAAGCCTCAACATATGAAATATATATAAAA